>ML100003.1:0-12089 GCA_003697995.1 Taxidea taxus jeffersonii
GTACTTCTTGTAAGAGATGCTAGGACCACACACTAATGAGAACACTTGTACAAAGCATACGCAAATAGGCTGGGGCACATTGGTCAAGAAATCCCCAACTTCTCAAGAGTTCCATTCGGAGAAGAACAAACGGTCACTGTCTCAGACCAGCTCGCGAGGGCCCGCCATTGAATCTGAAGCAGTATGTCAACCGTACCGAAGATTTAAACCACAGCCCAGAGCGGGAAAACTAACTCAAGAGTTCTGCCTTGGGTCCTAGGAACACATCTTTGCTCCCTAACCAGCACAGGGAGCAGTTACTGAGTCTCTGCAGCCTTCCAACCTTGGGTGAGGGCTTAGAACAAGAGGACCCGAGTTGGAGGGACAGGGCTTCAAAGCACTTGAGGTGTTCGGGTAGGAGGCAGGGTCTGAGGAGAAATGAACCCAGGCAGAGGTGAGAAATGAGGCTGGAGTTTCGAAAGGAATTTTGAGTAGGCACTGCCTTACAGGAAAGAAGGGCAAATCATGGAAGACCTCTCTGGCTTTCTCTCTTCCAGCTAGAGAGAGAAGAAAAGGGAGCCTGGGACAGTCCCCTGACGTATCAGGGGCAAATGCTCTTTAGAACGGTCTCCCTGCTTGGCACCTGAAGCCTGGGATGTGCTTCCCATCTATCTCACTGGGCCCACTGTGGACTCAACCCTGGGCTGAGGACGGAGACTTGTTGGACCCTGTTACTAAGTGGCCACGACCTGGCCAGGGGCCTTGGCTAGCTGGCCAGATATTTGGAAGAAGACTCATTCATTAGAAGTTAGGTGGGGAAGACCGGAAAGCTTCTCAGTGAGACTGTGTATATGTCAGCCTCTGCTTGTAGGCCTCCGTGCCCCCTAAAGCCAAACCCTGGTCATTTTCTGGTGGCAATGGCTGCTCTACTCAGGGCGCCCTAGTTGTTCATGCAGTTGACCTAGGGAGGATGGTACATGAGAAGACAGCCATTGTCCAGCAGAAATGCTTTCTTAGCAAGCACTTAACAGTTAATTCATCTTTTCAGAGAAAGTCCTAGGAAAAGAGTCTTTTTTTTTTTTTAAGACTTATTTATTTGAGAGAGCATGAGTGGGAGGGGCAGAGGGAGAGACAATCTCAAGAAGGCTCCACACTGAGCGCAGAGCCCAACTTGGGGCTTGATCTCAGGACCCTGAGATCTCAACAGGAGCCGAAAGCAAGAGTCAGACAGACGCTCAACCGACTTAACCACCCAGGTGCCCCTGTGAGTCGGAGTTTTCTGACCTCTGAAATGGACCTGGGAGCAGGGCTCTTTGGTACAGACTGGCTCAGTGCTGGTGGAAACCCTCCGGAATGAGAACACCGATTGACATTGGAGCTGGGGAAGGAGGGGGCCACTGTCGGGCACCGTTAAATGCACTATTATGCAGACTGCAGACAGCAGAATGCTGGTTATTTTGAAGGAGGCAAGCAGCCAAGTCTCTAGCTCATCACCTCCGAATTCACCTAGAGAGTGCAGGGAAGAAAGGGTGCCTACAGAGGCAAACAGACCCTCCCCAACACATCCCAAAGGGCAGCTCTAATTACCAACAGGCATGGTGGCTTAAATAAAGATCTGAAGACTGAGAGGAAAAAAACCCACCCAGGATACCTCTGATCAGAAGAATCTAGCTGGATAGGAGGCGGCCAGTACTACCCATTGCGCTGTTCTACCTAGTCCAAGCAACCACCACAAAGACCCCAGAGGCACAGAAGGAACTAAGATCCCCGAGGTATATCTTTCCGAACTGGCCTGGGAGAGTTCCTGAGATGAAGACCAAGTTCTGCTCATCTCTTGGCACAGCTTAGACTTGGACTTGGGTTTCTGATAGAGCCAGCAAAGGCTCCAGCGGCTCAACTGTTTTATCCCTTCTAGAAAAGGACACTCTGCCCTGCCCTGATTTTAAAAACATATTAAACCTACATATCCCACCCTAGGAAAATCCAGAGTGTACCCCACAGTTCCCGTGATATACAACGTCGGTGATATTTTCTAGATAAACGGACCTGGAGGCTTGCAAATCAACAGTCACAACAGGACATGTGCCTAGTCATTAAGAAACAGACACACACAACTCACACACAGTGTGGCTAGAGTCCCTGGCGCGTCCTGAAGAGTCTGCGTGCAGGGAGCAGGGGGGAGGGCGGTGATGGGAACTGAGCGGCACTCCAAGCTCCGGGGCGGCTCCGGCTCTGAGACTCAGCAAGCAGCCTTCCTCGGCAGCCGGGCTCCCACCACCAGCTGTCCTTCACACAACACAACAAGATCACTGTTTGGGAAGATGGGATTTTTGGTGTTGGGTTTTGTATCCATGAACTAGCAGGCATCTGTCTCAGGGGCCGTTTCCCGAAACAGCTGCAGGTCCTGGGCCCCGAAGCCAGGATTTGAGATAGAAGAGAAAGAGAAATGAGACACCAGAAGTAGGAATTCAGGAGAGTAAAAGCAGGAAGGAACGAAACTGCCTTCCTTCTCGCCCCTGTCCCACAGGAGCTGACTTTCCCTGCCTAGTCCCCACTAAGGAGTCACATACACCCCCACTTCCAGCAGTCCCTGTTTATTCATGGGGGATATTCTCCAGGATCCCCTCAGTGGACGTCTGAAGCCACAGATGGTACCAAACCCTGTATACAGCCGACCCATAAGCAACACGGGTTTGAACTGTGTGGATCCACTTATACACGGATTTTTCTCCATACAGAACAGTACTGTAAATGCATTTTCTCTTCCTTTGACTTTCTTAGTAACATTTTCTTTTCTCCAGCTTATTTTAAGACTATAGTATATAACACATATAACATACAAAATCCGGGTTAATCAACTGTTCACGCGATCAGGAAGGTCAACAGGAGGCTGCGGGTAGTTAAGTTTGGGGGAGTCAAAAGTTACGCGCGGATTTTCGACTGTGTGGAGGTCGGCCCCTCGAACCCGTATGTTGTTGAGGATCGACCATACGCTCTGTATCTTCCTATAGATGAATACCAATGACAAAGCCTGATGATAAATTAGGCACAGCAAGACACTGACAACAAAAACTACTAATAAAATGGAACAATTTTAACAGTATACCGTAATAAAAGCTATGCCAATGTGCTCTCTCAAAATACCTTCCTGTACCGTATCCCCCCTTCTCGTCAGGATGGGAGAGGACACCATGCCTGCGTGCTGAGATGAAGCGACATGAGGGACGTAGCGTCAGGCTACTACTGACCTTCCGACACTGCGTCAGGAAGAGGGCCATCTGCTTCTGGACCGCGGGTGACCGCGGAAAGTGACACTGGGTAAGAGGGGACCACGGCACCGTCCTTGGCAGACCCAGGCCTCCTCCTGGTGTTTCCACCTCTCCGCCCTGACAGCTCTGCCACGTCAAGTGACCGTGGTATCTAAAACTGATGCTGGTTACCCCATGAAGAGATAACCAAGGTCATGTGAGCTGGCCGGACACGTTCTGCTGCACTTGTTTATAGGCAAGAGGATGAAAACAACCTGTCAGGGGAGGGAAGGGGGCAAAACCTGTACACTGGGCAAGCGCTGGCAACATGGCCCAGAGGCCTCCTGTCAAGAAATCTTTTGCTCAAATATAAAGCCGAAATCTCCAAACACCAAACCAGCTAATTACGCCCAATGCATTTACGATCCCGTGACCTTGAGGCACTGCTCAATTCTTCCAATGTTCTTTGTGTGAAAGGTTAATGTCAGGGTTTTTTGGGGGGTGGGGGAGACTAGGGACAACACAGTCCCCCATGAAGAGCCCCAAACTAAATTCATACCCAAGCAAAGCCTTTCTGGCCCTCCAAGAAATGTCTAAGATGTCGGGTTTATGCAGGGAGGTTTACACAGGGTTTACGAAGGGTTATGTAGGGTTTACGTAGGGAGGGTCCGAGGGGGTCTTTGTATGAAGCAAGCACTCCGTTCTCAGAGGCCTACAGGCCAACCAGAAGTCAAACTACCCACACAGAACTTCCTAAACCATTTCTTGCCTCTTCAAAGCCAGAACAGGGAGGCAATCAGGGACAGCTCCAGGGCGGAGGGGCTCAGGTAGCAGGAAGTCTGGGGCCCCGATGAGGATCATCCTCTCTAACCAGCGAGTCAACCTGACAATGGCAGCACTGGTCACAAGACACAGGGAAGAGGAGAGGAGAGAGGTCAGCCCCTGAGTCCGTGGCTCCAGGCAGCCTAAGCTCTTAAGAGTGAAGTTGCAGAGAAGCTGGCCCCTGGCTCTGCAAAATGAGATTCTCTCTCCCTTGTTCCTCTGCAAAGCCTTTTGTCACAGCCCCTAAGTAACCAATCCTCCCCTCTCAGCAAGCTTGGGCTACTCTGGTCCAGTCGCTGCCCCAGGCGCTTGAGCCTTAGCAGCAAGAAGGTGCTTCCACTTGGGTGTTCCCCTGGCTGGCTGGAAAGGTCGGCAGAAGAGGGCTGGGGTAGGGGTGGTGTGCCTTCTGTGGCCAGCCAGAGGGGAAAAGTCGAGCACCTGCTGGCAACCTGCGCTCCCTCCCTCAATTTCCCCTTCTAGCAAAGGGGAGCAGCTACCACTTCCCTAACCCTCTACTCACAGTCTAGCTGAAGCCAGAGAAGATAGACCCCTACTATGAAAACAGAAGGTAGCAGTCCAGCTTAGGAACTAAAGAGCCTGGCTTAGGGAAAAGAGGGGTACTACGCTGCAAGGGATTCCAAGAACAACCTCCCCAAACCACCCACCGAGCTCTTCTGAAGAGCAGGGCTCTTTAGGGGTGCCTCCACTTCCCCATGCCTCAGAGAAGCGGGGGGCCTTGGGCAGACACACACCTGGCTGGGTCACCATCTCCTCTAAGGAGCCCTGGTCTCCCTGATAGCACGTGAGTCCACACCTGCCACACAGAACCAGCCCGAGATGGGAATGTGCTCCGGCGTTCACATACTCACGCGTGCATTCATCTTCCTCCAGAGAGCTGCTGTCATTCGGGGCAGTGAGGCGGGCTGAGTCCCCGCTTGGAGCCTCTGAGCCGGTCACTCCAGTTTGCTGGGCAGTTGTGGGGGTGGGACGGGGCAGGAGGGGGAAGGAAGGGGAGGAGGGGGTAGGGGGAGGAGGAGGAGGGGGAAGGGAGATTATGATTCTCTATTTTCAAGCTCCACCCCTATAACCAGGGAGGGCAGCAGCTGAGTTCCCGTTGTGGGCGCGCTCCAATCTCTGGACCCTACAGAGCCAATCAGCCGCAGAAGGAACTCTGGGGAACGCGCACATCAAACACACTGGGAGAAGGAGGGGAAACCAACGCGGTAGAAGTGAGTTGGTCCCCTGCCAAGAACTCTGAATGGTACTCCTATCAGAACCAGAACATAAGAGGAGGTGGGCAGGTTTACCGTCCCTGGGGAAAGGCAGGAGGGGAAACAGTAAAAGCCAGGCAAGCACGGGAACAAAACTCACTCCCTGGCAGGGGAGGGGACAGCCCAGCCATTTGCAGGGCAGCATCCTTATGCAGTCTGAACCGAAACGCTGTCCCATGACGCCTTTCTGAGGTGGACAGCCCATGCTCTAACCTCCGGTCACTCTTGACACGCTTTGGCAGCTGTGCCCTGAACCCCGCAGTCTGGAGCACGGTCATCTCTCCAGCCTTGGAAGTTAAGGTCTGCCACTCAAGCAGCAGAGGACAGGCCGGCAGGGGGACTCTCACTGGCTGTGTTGTGCAAGCGACTCTGTGACCAAAGGCAGAGCAGAAGCCACAGATGACGGCCCCTCCCATGGGGAGGAGAGACTGCCTCCTTCGCCAGAGCAGAGCCCAAGGCTGCCACAGAGAGGTGCTGTTGAGCGACAGAACTGCCTGTCCCGAGTGGCAGGAGGGACAGCCACCAGGTCCTTCCTCTTTCTCACCCAGTGAGTGCTACCAGGGGCTTCCACAGGCTGCCTTTGAAAAGCCAGCCAGGACCTCAGGTGGCGGCAGTGGCCTGGGAGTCACTCCCCTATGAGAAGAGGGAAATCGGTTCTGAAGTGCCCTTAGCCAGCCTGCCCCAAAGCTAAAGCCGCGGTCACCGGGATGGTAGCCTCGCTTCCTCTCCACCCAAACCAGCAGGTAAAAAACCAGTCCCCTGCACCGACAGTCACGTCAGCAGGGCGCTCGGCACTGGCAATAGGAAGTGACGGCTGCACAGGCTCAGGGCTCCTCCAACGCATTTATGTATCTGTGTGCACGTGAGTGCACGTGTGTGTGTAAATGTCTATGTACGACATATACGTATACATATACATAAAATACCAACGCAATCCATAAAATGGATTTTCAGTCCAGACCCACATGGCTTCTAGATTCTTCCTTCAGTTGCATAATGAGCTGGCTGGTTCCCTTTCCCTGCCTGCAGTTCCAGCCTGGCCCCTGTCCCTTCCTAGAGTCTCACTCTGGGCTCCAGCCAACTGTCTTCCAACGTAGAATGTTCTCTCCGACCTCCAGGCCTTTGCTACTGCCTCCCACTGCCTGGAACACTTCTCCTCCACCATTCACTCCCATTCTCCTTCCTGGTTAGCCTCCGCTCAGACATCGCTTCCAGGAAGCTTTCCCTGCTCCATCCTTCTGACTTCACAAGCTCCCTGACACACATCACTTCAAGCCTCTTGTACAAGGACTTCGTGGCTTGCTGAAGGGCCTACTTCACAACTCTTGGTGGCTGCCTTGTTCAAGACTGAGAGCAGCCTGAGGGAAATTTCCAGGACTTAGGTCATCCCTGTGTCCTCATTGCCTAGGTACAGTATCGGGCACCTAGCAGGCTCTCTATAAATGCCTTCCTAATTCACGAGGGAAAGTCAGGGTCAGGGTCTTCCTGCTTTTCCCAGAGTCTTCTCACCTGACAGCTCTCAGCAAAACTCTGCCTCACGTGAGCCCTCCAACCAGGGTCAGGGCTAGAAGGTTGGTTTCCTTTGCTCTCAATCCATTCCCCAAGGCCTTCTGGCACCTCTACGGATGGAGTGTCTGGCAGGATTTCAGGACGCATATCCAGTGTGTGGAGCTGGGGCCTGCTGCCCTTCCACTTGTCCTTTCCCAGCCTCCCTTCTGCCATGAGGTCTGTGGGTCAGCCCTTATGCAGGCCTCCTAAGCAGCAGGACTACCTCTGAATTGGAAGTGGGGGTGGGGTATAGTGCCAAGGTCCCTGAGAGAGACAGAGTGATTCTAGATCTGGTCCCATTCAAGCAAGTTATATGACCTTGAGCAAGCCATTCACCCTCTTGGGCCCTGTGTCTCCCCACCTGTAAAATGAAGGTCTGTCCTGTGTGGGCATGAGGGTTTTCAGTGCCTCTGTGCTCATAACATAAGCCTTCCAGGCTGCCCCTCAGATGGCAACAGGAAGTGGGCATGGTCTGCACATCCTGAAGACCACATCCTGACCCTGACTTACATCAGGTCAACCTGCCTAAAAGTCTGGTTCCATATGTAACATGCCTTGGACACCAGGCTCACACACTGGAAAAATCTCCCCTGCCTAGGGCTGAAATATTAAAGTTAACTCAGGTGACTACCGCAGACTTAGAAACATTACAACCCTGAACTCGGGGTGCCCTAGGGAAGGATCCTCTCTCTCCCTAGACTTTGTTTAGGCACAATTTATAAGTTCCTCAACCCTCCCAGCCTCTCTGCCTACCATGAGCGTGGCTCTAAGGCACAAGGGACAGGCACGGGGACACAGAATCTATTTCCAGCAGGCCCCAGGGCTCTGCACACTGATGAGCCGCACCCTGGAGGCGCTCCTCAGCACCTTGGAGTACTGGCACACCCCGTAGCCAAGCCCACCCACAGCAGGACTGCCCAGCAGCCTACCTCCTTGGGGAGTTCCTGGGTCCGGAGCTGCCCACCTTACTGCCATGGGCAGGTGACCCACGAGGACAGACAGGCTTGGCAGAGCCCCAAGCAGCAGTTTCAGTCTCCCTGCCCCGTGCCAGGGTAGGGGGGAAGGCGGGTCCCAGCAGACCAGTCCAACAGGTCCTTTTGCCACCACCCTAACACAGCTAGTGCCTTCTGCACCAGTTCAAAAGCAGGAGATTCAAATGTCAGGTGGAGCTTTCACACCCTGAGTCACAAGGACCAGGGAATCGAGAAGAAAAGAGAAAATGGTCATCCTCTCATTCCTGCCCTACCCACAATGGTCCTGGAAAACACAGTCCCTGATCTCATAGTTCTTGGGTCAGTTCAGAAAAGCAACTCATCATCCCCCGAAATGCTCAAAGAAAAATCTGGATTCTCATCATCATCAGGCACTGAGGTGGTGTGAAATTAGTTCTTCCTGTGCCGTGCTCCTGAGCTTTTCGCCCACTATAAATAACTCCAGTTTCTGATACAGACCACATGATCTCGCCAACTCTGGACAAAATCCCCAACACTCAAGTGTGCCTCTGTTCACCCATCCAAGAGAGAGAGAAGGGTGAGGCCAACGGAACCAGAAGCAACAATGTAGCCAGAGATGCTGTGTGTCAGAGGCAAGAAGAGAACTCAGCAAAACCAGGAGGGCTTGCTTTTTGGCTCCGGTTCCTACTTCAGAAGCCAGATAGGGCTTTCTCAGGAGTGTGTTCTCCCCCTAGGGTTTCCTCTCTGGGTTCTTAACAGAACCCAGTAACAACGTTAACCTTTCTCCTTATCCTCTCATCCTGAAAAAATTGTCTCTTTAGTCATCACTACACCTGTTAAAAGACACAAATTAAGCTTGTATGTCCAAAAACTGGATAGAGAGGTGTCTGATTTACAAATCAATATGGACACACTCCCTCAAGGCTGGCTATCAGTAAAGAATGCCTATTTCATAACTTTTCGGACTTTTTAGTTCACAAATAATTGAGACATGACCAGGCATAAAGCACTCCAAAAGACTCTGGGAGAGGAAGGGATACAGAAAAAGATAAAAACAGCCCAGACTTCAAAAGAGCTGATTATCTAGCAGGAGAGATAAATAAGCACAAATCACACAGCCCAAGGTGGGACCAAATTCAAGAACTAGAGTTAACAGTCCACTTATTCCCCCCAATTTACTAGAAGTCTATGGCTTTTGTTCTTTTTCAGAAGAACCATGGGTGAAGAGATCTGAAAGTCGCAGGTCTCACTTGTAGCTAGGACCACAGAGTTCTGCCAGGATCTGTATAAACCCTGGGTCTTCAGTGAATGGGGATGCCCACCCACTGAGTCAACAGTGGTGAGTCGTGGATGCCAGCCCGAGAGGAAGCCAATCTAGGGAGGGAGAACCACTGAAGAGTCAAGCATTGAGCCTTCCTGGTCTCCTCCCCATCTGGAAACTAGGGACAGGCCTAATAGACAAGCAAAGATGGGAAAGAGCTTAAACACAAAGTCAGAACAGGTACTCAGGACTTGGAAATGAAGTCAGAGTAAACCCCAAGCAAGAGAATGAAAGAGGGTGTTCTTGGGGAAGTGTGCAAGGGATTCTTAAAGCTCCGCATCTAGAACCCCCACCACAGTGCTGACCCTGCAGAGGGAACCACATTTATATATTTTTCCTCTTATTTCCCAATTGTTGGTTGTCAAGCCTGATCTCCCCCTTTAACTCCCACTCAATCAGTGCCAGGGCTCAGTGCACACTGGTCCCGGTTTTTAAACAGGACCCTTACCTATCGGGCTACCAGCAGTGGTAGAGCTCTTCTGGAAGGTAGTAGGGAGGAAGAAATACTCAGAAAAGTACCTGGAAAGAAATAAAATTCCCTAGACAAACAGAGAAGATTCTATGCCATTAAAAAAAAAAAAAAAAGTCATCTCAGGGCCTGGGGTTAAAGATTAAGGCCCACGTCCTCTTCCATTGTGGAGGAAAACAATTCTGAAGCCAGTTCTAACTTAAAAATGGGAAAGGCTGGTAAGAGGCTCGGTCCAAATCACCTCAAAAGAAAATCACTTCCTGAAATTAAAATTTAATAAAAGGGGGGGGCGGCGGCGAGGGGGAATGGGAATTAGGTTTAAAACCTTTCCTATACAGTAGGTAGCGGATTAGCTACACAAGACCCTTCTAGAACGATTTACTGTGAAAAGTGTTATAATGTGGGCATCCTGGAGGCGAAGCCAGGAGCTCAGCACCTACACATGTATTACTGAGAAAATCCTCACACCACCGTCAGGACTACGGGGCGCCGCCGGGGTCTGACATGTGTCACTGGGGTGGGTTAAGGGCACAGGTCTGGCAGCTTGCCCTGGCGGCTGTTTCACAAGCAGTTTCTGTGGTTTCAAGAAAGGCAGGGTGTTTGCTTTTAAACAGTATCTTAAAAATACACTTCAGAATAGAGTTCAGCCATTCCAAGATAGGAGGGAATGAACAGCAAACCAAATAAAGGAATCTGGTTCCACCAGACAGAGAGGGAGCACACAGAGCGGCAGGGAGGGGAAAGACATATTCACCGAGCGCACCAGGACGGCAAGGAGAGCAGACGTAGTGCATGCCGCCAAGTTAGGAAAGGACATTGAAGTGGCACTAAAGACAGGAGATTCACCCCCTACTCAGCTCTTCTGCCCTCCGAAATAAACTTACCTGGCTCAAATCTATTTGTTTATTTAGAAACGAAATGAAGCAAAACCACCCCAACAGTTCCGTATCAATGCAAAGGACTGTGGTCTAATCAATGAGCAGCCACGCCTCTCCGCCGGTGTGATGTGGTAATTAAGGTAGAGATTCTGCTCCCTGGGAATACAAGTACAGAAGGGCCGAGCCCCTGTGGGCCTAACCCATTATGACAGCCTTTTTATTAGCAAGAAAACACTGCCATGCACTCTCCAAGGAAGCAGTGGCCTGAGTCACTAAAAGACACCTGCATGAGAACAGCGGCCACCTCCACTAGGAGATAAAAATGAGCTGGAGGTGGGTGTGGGGAGGGGCGACCCCTCACGAGGCGGCCCACAGGCTGTGCATCTCCAGGTAACCTACCTGGACCTTGGTTTCACCTAGTAACAGAAAGATGGGTTCTACAGTAATTTAGAAACGGCACATAACCGTGATCTTGGAGAAGTGAAATGGGGTTTAAACGCCAAGTACGACTCTTCCTCTGCAAGGGCAGCGAGAGGGGCACAGGCGGGTAAATGAGGCTTGAAATAAGGGCAGCAGCTCACCGCTTCACTCTTGCTCCATGCTGGCATCTTAAAATAGCCTTACAATTTTAGAACTTTGCTAATAAAACTCCAAATGCCAAACGGGATCAAGGAAAGGGCACTATTACGCAGGTAAGACAAGCAAGTAAATCCAATCATGAACTCCTAAACTCAAGTTAATTAAAATTCCATAAGGGCCCAGAACAATGAGTCTAAGACACAACAGCAGAGGTCTGGGAGAACCGTAAGCATGGCTGTGGGGAGCTGGCTTCAGGAGAGAGCGGGGAACCAAAAGAAAAGACTGAACAAAAGCAAACAGGAAGTAGTGGCACATAAAACAAGCAGCGGGAGAGAGAGGCCCAGCAGGATGGCCAGAGCTCAGCTCCCAGGACTGAACTGGCAAGTACCAAATGCACACAGTGGCCTGGCACCACCAGCTACGGTGCTCAGCGCCCTTGGCAGTCACGGCCAAAAGCAAGTAGCTCTGGGCCTCTGTGTAAGTGGCACGTAGAGGGTTGTAAAGGGAGAACGTTATTTTTGTGATAAAACATACAGTTAAGATCCATGCACAAAAGCTTTTTTTCCCTTTTTGGGGGGGAAGGGAGGTGGGGGGGAGTGCCTACAAAAAGATTCTAGAAGGACAGTCAAATCTAGGCATCTGGGACACCTGGGTGGCTCAGTTGGTTGAGCGGCTGCCTTCGGCTCGGGTCATGATCCCAGCGTCCAGGGATCGAGTCCCACATCGGGCTCCTTGCTTGGCGGGGAGCCTGCTTCTCCCTCTGCCTCTGTCTACCACTCTGTCTGCCTGAGCTCGCGCTTTCTCTCTCTCTAAAAAATAAATAAATAAAATATTAAAAAAAAAAATCTAGGAATCTAAGCGGTCCCATGCTATGAGGTACTTACTGCTGGTTACCAATTTTAGGTCTCAGGACTCTGGCTTTTTTGAAATGGTCCTTGAAATTCCAGAAGATGAGAAGACACAGAGAGGACAATCAGAAGCCAGGATTAAATTACAAAGTTTTTAAAAAAAGGTTCCCGTA
>ML100003.1:12489-25882 GCA_003697995.1 Taxidea taxus jeffersonii
GTCATGACCACTCAGAAGCCAACCTGGAAGTCAGGCTTTACTCCCCACTGACTAGAAGCTAATCCTAAGGGATCTACCTACCTCCTACTGCGTGGACACAACTGAAGCAGAACCAAAGGGTTCACCAGAGTCAAAAAGTTTTGCTCTGATACAGAGACACACTGGACCGCTCAGGTTTGTAACCTTAAGCAAGCATACTCAACATTTCTGGACCTCTCGTTTCCTCATCTGTAAAACAGTAGGACCTACCATCTCACAAAGATTAAATGAGTTAATCAATGTAAGACAGTTTAACAAGTGTCTGGGACAGGCTAAGTGTTTAATACGTATTGGCTATTATGATGTCTGTAGCTAAAGCCAGTGGCCTCAGCGCAAACTATGCCCTGTGAGCGAGGATGGGCAGGGGTAGTCAACCCTTCAAGTACTCAATCGGTTGGTCCCTTCTAGAGTTCCCCAACCACGTGGAAAAGTAATGTACTAGAGGGCCATCCAGGAGGCACCATTACTGAGTCTGGCTTAGCTAACAGAATGAACAAATCTCCTTTGATAGCAAAAGTCTATCTTCCATACTGACCAGCGGCCGAAGAGAGAGAGAAAAGCACATCAAATTCAATTCTGGAATTGAAATGAAAGCCACATGTGAATCTGAAAAGAAGTAAGCTTTGTGTAAAAAGCAGAGGATTATGGGACTGCTGAGTGATGGGAAATGGAGCTATAATCCTGCAAGTCCATATGTAGACTCAAACTGATATAAGTTGAGCACTTGATTAAACAGTTTTTCAAAGACCCGATGAGAAGTGATTCTGAGCAAATGGGACGAATTTAAAAAGATCTGCTTCAAGCTGGTACAAGTGACTATTAGAGAAGACCCCAAGGTCTACCCCAAGCTGCCCCAAGGGAAGCCTTCCAAAGCCGGGGGACCATGGGAATTGGAGAATGAGTACAAGCCAAAGAACAAGGTAGAGAATGCTAAAATACTTCCAAAACTTTGTTATCTACCACTATTTTACCTTGTCCCTTAAAGACTCATCAAGCAGAGATAGTTTGCACCCCGTTACCAAATCTGCTTACCTCTTACAGTAGAAAACAAAGTGTTTCTCCATCAAGTGTGGGATTTGGCAGGCATGTTTCATTAAGAAACAGGGTCAACAAAGAGTTAAGCACGGAAGAAACAGGAACAAGGTGTGTGGGCTCCGCAGCTGCCACCCCCCCCCCCCGGGAGAACAGACTGCTGGGTGCTCTGGCCCTGGTGAGCGACTGGAGCCTACCCTACCAGCCTTCAGCTATTATGGGCACCAAGGTTCTTCAAGGATAGAAGCTAAGCAAGCTTTGCAGTTTTCAAATTTGGAATTGACCAATAGCCAACACAGAAGCTTAGAAAAAAATCTGTCATGATGAAATCCAAGTAAGCCAAATTATCTTTTTAATGGGGGGGGGGGGCAATGCTCCATATTAGAAGAAGGAAAAGAGCCAACTTTGGTCAAAGTCCCTCGGGTCACTAAGAACCAGCTTTCTCAGCTGGAATGACTGCAAACCCAGGCAATGAGGACCTCCCAGCAGCCCAGCCAGCACTCAGGGAATTGCAAAACAAAGGCTCAGTGTGAGGTCATATCAAGTAGCCAACCAATGGAAGACAGGGATGGTCAACCCCAAAGCTCATCTACAAAAGATATTCTCACACTTCTGTCTAGAAACCCTTTACACTCTCTTTACACTCTTAATTACCAAGGACCTCAAAGAGCTTTTGTTTATGTGGGTTATAACGACTGCATTATAATTAAAACTGAGAAAATGCTACATTATTAATTCATTTAAAATATTACTAAGCTCACTACATTGTCCTAATAATTAGATTTTCTAACATCAACTCAAGACATGTCATCAGAGTAAAACCGGCGTTCACATTTTTTTTTAAAGATGTACGTATTTGAGAGCCTGCACACACACAAGGGTGTGGGGGGTGAGGGGCAGAGGGAGGAGGAATCTCAAGGAGGCTCCCTGCTGAGTAGGTGGGGCTAATCTCCTGAGATCAAGAACTGAGCTAAACCAAGACTGAACCAGCTGAGCCACCCAGGCACCTCCTGAGTTAACTTTTAAAATGGTATTAAAGAGCCCCGGGAGGCTCAGTGGGTTAAAGCCTCTGCCTTCGGCTTAGGTGATGATCTCAGGGTCCTGGGATCAAGCCCCCCATCAGGCTCTCTGCTTGGTGGGGAGCATGCCTCCCCCTCTCTCTGCCTGCCTCTATGCCTACTTGTGATTTCTATCTGTTAATAAATAAATAAAAATCTTTTAAAAAAATACAATGGAATTAAAGCTACAACACACATGAACCTTGAAAACTTATGCTAAGTGTAAGGAGCTAGGCTCAAAAAGACAAATACTGTATGATTCCACTTACACAAGGTCCCTAGAGTAGTCAAAGTCATAGAGAGTAAAACAGAGGTTGTGAGAGGATGGGGGATGGGAGGGGGAGAGGAGAGTTCTTGTTTAATTGATACAGAATTTCTGTTTGAGATGACAAAAAATTTCTCAAAATGATAAAGATGGTTACATAACACTGTGGATGTGCTTAATGCCACTCGACTTAAAAATGATTAAAATGTGAATTTTATGTGTGTTTCACCATGACAAAAAAATGGAATTAGAATATAAGGCCCTGAGAAAATTTCAGGTTACCATAACCGGGGAACATCCTATAAACTAACCAGTATTTTTCAAAATGGTCAATGTCATAAAAGACCTGGCAAGACTAAGAAATGGTCGCAGATCTGAGGGGACTACGGAGACATAACAATTAAAACGCAATGTGGGATCCTGGAGTGGGTCCTAAGGCAGAAAAAGCACATCAGTGGAAAAACTGATGAAATCTGAACAAGTTCTGTACTGTGGTTAACAGTATTATAACAAGGCTAATTCTTTTTTTTTTTTAAGATTTTATTTATTTATTTGACAGAGATCACAAGCAGGCAGAGAGGCAGGCAGAGAGAGGGGGGAGGAAGCAGGCTCCTCGCGGAGCAGAGAGCCCAATATGGGGCTCGATCCCAGGACCCTGAGATCATGACCTGAGCCGAAGGCAGAGGCTTTAACCCACTGAGCCACCCAGGCGCACCCCCCCAAGGTTAATTCTTAGTTTTGATATCTGTTCTGTGGTTATCTAAGATGTTAACACAAGAGGACGCAGAGTGAAGAATGTATAGGAACTCTCTGGATTCGTTTTGCAACTTCTCTAAATTTAAAATTATCTCAAAACTTAAAAACAAAAATTAACTGTTTAAAAAACCTCATGAGGCCAATGCTCTGTATCTGAAGAAGAAAAAGAGCCAACTTTGGTCCAAGTCCTGGATCAGGTCGCTGAGAACCAGTTTCCTCAGCTAGAGTGACAGCAAACCAAGCCGGCAAGTGCCTCTTTGAGGCACAGCCAGACTAAACAGGGGCTAGGAATTGCAAAATGGTTTTTTATGAATTTACCAAGAAATTGACCAACAAAAGCCAGGGAGAATTAATCCAAGTTTTGTCTACATCTGCGCTTCTTATACTTTTTGGTTTCAGAAATTCTTTGCAACTATTAAAAATAATGGAGTTCCCCCAAAAGTTTTTGTTTATATGGACTATATCTTTAATAGTTACTGTATTAGAAATAAAAAAGACTTAAATATGTATCCATCCATTTAAAAGAACATAACAGACCCATTACATGTAAAAATGAGTTACTCTTTAAAAAAATATTTATTTATTTATTTATTTGAGAGAGAGAAAGAGCGCGTGCACGCATGCACAGGCAGAGAGGGAGAGAAAGAATCTCAAGCCGACTCTGCACTGAGTGTGGAGCCTGATGTGGGGCTCGATCTCACAACCCTGAGATCATGACCTGAGCCGAAACCAAAAGTCAGATGCTTAACCGACTGAGGCACCCAGGCACCCCTTGAGTTACTTATTTTAATGAAAAACAAAGCAAAACAAACAAACAAAAAACCGAAAAAAAAAAAACCATCCAAAAAAACCTGTGTTTGCCAAACCACAATTTCACACATACTAAAGGAAGTCCACCCCATGAACTTAAGTCATAATCCAATCAAAGCACAATACCAGACAAAACCTCGAAAAACCCCACACTAAAAAACTAGGGGAAAAAATGAGGAAAACTTAAAAGAATAAAGAGAAAGGGAAAATGGGGAAAAGAAAAAAACTTTAAGGAAAAAGAGGGAGGGGGAATAAATCAACAAGCCACAGATAAAACAACGAAAAACCTTAAGGGGTCAATGCTGTCTGTGTTACAGGGAGGAAGTAAGTTAGCCTGGGTCAAGGCTAATATAGACAAGACCATAAAGCAGCGTGAACTGTAAACAAGGGCTCCTTATGAAGTCATCGCAAGTAACCAACCCAAGACAGACGATCAGCTCAAGTTTTGTCTACAAACAAAGTTTTTTTTTCACGTTTTGGTCTCCAGAACTCTCTATACTCTTAAATAAATTACTAAGGACTGTAGAAATATTTTGTTTATGGGAGTTACTGCTATCGATAGCTACCTTGTTAGAAACTGAAACAGTAACTTAAAAAATATTTTTAGGGGCACCTGGGTGGCTCAGTGGGTTAAGCCTCTGCCTTCGGCTCAGGTCATGATCTCAGGGTCCTGGGATCGAGCCCCGCATCGGGCTCTCTGCTCAGCGGGGAGCCTGCTTCCTTCTCTCTCTCTGCCTGCTTCTCTGCCTACTTGTGATCTCTGTCTATCAAGTAAATTAAAAAAAAAAAATTAAAAAAAATATTTTTATTAATTCACTCAAAACACTAAGCCCACTACATGTTTATATGGAAAACCTACCTTTTTGTGTGAAAAAACTGTGTTTTCTAAAACAAAATTAAATTCATGGCAAAGACTGCATTGTTTCACATTGTTGTACATCTCTTTAATGTCTGGCTTAATGGACAAGACTTCTTATATCTGCTTCTGTATTCAATGTGCTTCGATCTATTGTTCTGGTTGTAAGATATAAAGAGAATCTCCTTTCATACAGACCTGTAGTTGAAAAACCATGTTTAATATAGCCTTTCAAATACTGAGAATTTTTCTTCTTCAACACCAGACCAACACTCAAAAGTAGTAGTTTGTAAAAGCTAGTTGCAATGTGCAATCTGAAATTTTATCAATGAATTTTCTGTGTCCTTTTATGTCAAAATCTACTGGTCATCTTGCACTTTTTGAGTGGCTCTTTTACCTACTGACAATCTGGGAAATATTCCTTCGTCGAATTATAAAGAATTTCCAAATAATGACCTTTCATATGGTATCAAATAATCAAATTCCATTCATTTTACCACTGATCTCATCAAAAAGCTCTTTGACAAACACAAGTTTTTGAAAAGTCTCATTTTCACCTGAAAGCTTGGATGTTATCATTGGCAACAGTGACAGACTCACTCTGTTCAACATCAAGAAAATGTCCACTAAACACTCAAGTCTGAATAACTAGAGTTTATCCGCCAGTTGTTCTTTCACGTAAAAAATGGTGACCCATGCAGCTGGTTCAGCTCCAACACACTAGTGCATTTTCTCGGGACAGTCATTGTACCACGGTATCCAGCAGCTAGGCTCCAAGGACACTTGGCATTTCATTACTCAAAATATTAAAGAGACTTTTATTAGAGGGTTGAGATTTAATAAAAATTAATAATTTTTAGTGCTTCATCCAAGACATTCTTAAGTAAAAACGGCTTTTTTTTTTTTTTTTTAAACGACAAGCGCAGAGCAAGAAAGAAGTCCCCGACTACCACCACTAGTAGAATCCGGTGCCACTCACTGCCTTGATTCACGCTATGACGCCAGCAATTTTCTCTGCCAGTGCTTCTGCACCAATCGTGCAAATGGAAACGAAGTTGTTCCAGGATGAACCGTGAAAGTCAAGAGCGTTATTCAGCCCCTTGCATATTTATCACTACTTGTGTTCACTGCTGAGCATTCACATAAAAGAAAATTCTTTGAGGCATTGATGGTGCGGACACAGGTTGAGCCATGTCTGTAAATCTGTACGTTGGTAAGGCAAAAGCACAATTCTGCAAACAAGTTATGAACTCAGTCTTCGTCTCTGTAGCTAGATCTTTAATTCGACGAGTCACGGTAACACATGAAGTGCCCGTGCCCTGGATTTTACTGACTTTTCAGCCAGTGGGCGGTCAGCAACGCCTGCTGCTCAAGACTTGATTAGTCTCTCAGCTACTGGGCAGGCTTTTCCAGCCAAAGCGATGTCAAAACTTATCCGGTAAGAAAAATGACTTTTTCATTTCCAGGCTGGAAAGCTGGAGCAAATTCTGGCTTTTAAAGAGCTCATGGTGTGTATACTTAAAATACTCAAATTCCTT
This sequence comes from Taxidea taxus jeffersonii, assembly GCA_003697995.1. Lineage (NCBI taxonomy): Eukaryota > Metazoa > Chordata > Mammalia > Carnivora > Mustelidae > Taxidea > Taxidea taxus. The sequence goes on from ML100003.1 coordinate 18,844, forward strand.
TTTCTTTAAGCTTTGAATGATTGGTCTTGACACAATGTTGCAACTTAACTGGCACTGTACTACTACTGCACAAGACGTGTTCTGTTGCGTAAGACATGATAGAGTACATTGTTAACATCTATAACGCTGAGGAGAAGATAGCTTTCCTTATAATATGGTCTCTTTTAGTAACTTTTCATTTCTTATTTACAATCCTGCCTAGGTTCTTCAGGTTTCTCCCATTCACTTGTTGATGTGTCCGTTTCAGTAAAGAGAGACTGCAAATCTTCTAATCTCCCTTTTTAAAAGCCAACAATCCATCCTTAAATATAAGAGAAATAGGATAAATTTTCCTGTCTTAGAATAGAGTGCTAAAATAAGTTATAAGTGAAATTTTAAATACTCTTGCCTTTCCCCCAAAGCTTTTTACAAGTAAGTTTTACAAGCTGTACTTACTTCTTGTTGTTTCCTCGAAGGTGCCAGGAAAATGCTGGCATTTCAAAATAATGATTTATAGGACAATAATGAGGTTTACAGGGATTACAGCAGGCACGACTGAAGTCAGCTAGTACGAGTAGAGTAGAAGTACTGAGAACAAACTGAATTCATCATTGCAAACTTTCATATTTATACCTTAAAGGACTACCTTAAACATTCCAGAAAACACAAGAATACAGAAGCACACATTTCATTAGCCCAGAGTGATGATGTCGGCACACATCATTCAGCCTCCGGAAAACTCCGCTGTACACCCACAGAACAAGAGTGAAAAAAGGCAAATACTGCATTAATGTTGGGATGAAACTCATTTTGAGTTTCACGTACCACCGAACGGGTCTTAGGGAGCCCCAGGGTCCTCAAACCACACTTCAGGGGCCACATTCAATATTGCACTACCAGAATTAATAACTGCCTCCTCGGATCTCTCTCAAGACAGGGTCCAATGCTGTAGCATTCCGGGCAGGCCAAGGGAAAACAGCCGAGAACTAACTTAGACCCCGTCACCAGGGAAACTGGGATGCCGACCCTAATAAGTTGTCAGATTGCCAAGCCTGGCTTTACTAAAGAAGGTGGCTCCAGAGGCATAAAAAGAAAATGTTTTCTAAAGCAGCAAATCCTTAACTTTATAGAAATCAGACGAATAGGAGAAAGGACTGGGTGGTTCTGGGATTCTATACATGAAGGAGCTCTCAGACTATCAGAATTCCTCTCCTGAGCCAGGCCACAAAAGAGGCATAGAAACAGGTCAGGCAGAGCGGGCCATGGAGATGAAAACCCGAGATGGACAGTGATAATGAAGCAACAGAGTTCAAAGAAACCAAACAGAAAAAAAAAAAAAAGGAAGTGAGAGAAGTCAGCAGAGGGGTCAAAAGGAAGAGGAAAATACAGTGAAAGAAATATTCCCTGATGAGCTCTGAGGCGACACTGTTACCTTTCTCCCTGGCAGTTGCAATGTGAGAAAAGGAAGCAACTTACTTGCTGTTCTGGCCAGGCATTCAGGCTGTAGAAGCGCGAGAGATAAAGATAAACAAGGAACCGAATGAGACCAAAATCTCAGCCCAAGATTCGAAGTCCGGGAACTCCTAGGAGCAGCAGCTGAGAAATGGCCACGACCCTTCCAGGCCTCACAAAGGGGAGGCTCGCTTCTCACTTAGAAGAAGCCAGCAGAGATAACAAGGACCTGCCCCTGAAGGCCCCCTTGCTAGTGAAAAAGGAACCTAAAATCATTAGCTGCTAAGTTCCCATGTGGTCTTTAAGAGAAACAGGGAGCTTTCTCCTGTTGCAAAAGGGTAAATATTGCACTTGAAGAAAGGAACGTGAAAGAAATCCCCTGGGCTCGCTCAGCGGGCCTCTAGTAATGCCCAGATCCCAAAGCTCAGAAAAACCCATGCTCTGGTGACTTTGGACTTGGCCTTCCAGGCACTGATGAGGCTGCACGTACATCACCACCACCACCACCACTCACAACACTGAAATATGCGCAAGCAGAAGGTAATGTTTTGGGGTGTTTTTTTTAACTGATAAAATCACCTAATACTGATATCCTGTAAAAAAAGGCATCCCCATTTTTTAAAGTGATCTCAATAGTATCTAAAGCTCTCCAACAGCATTTCTATTCAGATAGCAGGTTGGCTCAAAAACAAAAAACAAGGGGTGCCTGGGTGGCTCAGTGGGTTAAGCCTCTGCCTTCGGCTCAGGTCATGATCTCAGGGTCCTGGGACCAAGCCCCAAATCAATCCGGCTCTGTGCTCAGCAAGGAGCCTGCTTCCCCTCCTCTCTCAGCCTACTTGTGATCTCTCTCTCTCTGTGTCAAATAAATAAATAAAATCTAACACACACACACACACACCCCACAAAAATCAAAACAAAAAAGCCAAAAAAACCCCTAAAATAAACAAATTTTTATTTTTATTTTTTTTTAAAGATTTTACTCATTTGAGAGACAGAGCAGGAGAACATAAGCAGGGGGAGAGGCAGAGGGAGAGAGAGAAGCAGGCTCCCCGCTGAGCAAGGAGCCTGATGGTGGCGGACCTCAGGACCCTAGGATCATGACCTGAATTGAAAGTAGATGCTTAACCAACTGAGCCATCCAGGCACTCAAAATAAACAAATTAAAAAAAAAAAAAAGCTAAAAGAAACCAAGATTCTTTCAATCAATTCAGAGACGTGCCAACATACAATGACCCGGAGCTGTGTGGTGCTCAGAAAAACCCACTGAGTTGCTCAACTAGAATGGTGATGACAATGATTACGATGTCCTGCCAGCCGTTATTCTAAGTGCCTTATATCCACCAGCCCTTTTAATGCTCAACTATACCTACAAGATAGGTACTATCATTACCCTGTTTTTACAGATGAGCAAACAGGCCTGGAGCAACTAAGTAATAAGCCCAAGGTCATAGTAGGGACCGACCAAGACTCCAGTCCAGGGTTTGGAATTTGTAGAACCCGCTGTAATCACAACACACCACTTATTCGAAGTCCCCAAGTGCTGGCTGGGATCTCTTTGCAACTCTGCCATAAGCTCAACTCAATTAAAATGCGTTGCTACACCGAGCAGGCCTAAGGGGCCCCACTTCCTGTGACTAGAGAACCAGTAATTCAAACGCTTGTGGGAAAAAACAAAGCAACAAGCAACAAGTGCATCCAACACCACAGGCAAAGACACTCAGATGACGGCCATCTGTGGTGGGGAGGTGATGGGGCAAGGGGCGGGGAGGGTAGGGAAGGCCGACAGACCCTCGGATCTGAAGAAGGTGGAGGAAATGGGCCACCCTCCATACAAGGTATCAGTAACCCAAACAAAACCTTCACTGAAATGGTGCTCAGGAGAAGCAATGAGTACAATGAGCACTGAGTAGTAGTGACAGGAGGAGCCCGCCCCCAAGGACAAGGGCAAGAGCAAGGGCAAGGGCAAGGGCAAGGGCTGGAACGATGTTTGCAGGTGGTTTCACTCATTAATCACCGAACTTTCAGACGTGGGAGTTTTCCGTTTAGTGGGGGACTGGGAAAACAATCCTGCTATATTAGTAGCGCCGGTGGGCATAGGTGCCTCAGAATCCCGTCCTCTCCCCAAGAAAGACTTCCTGCAGCTGTTCAGGAAGTGCCAGCACACGGTGCCTGATGACTCCCACCTTTCCTACAGGTACAGATCGGCGACAAACTCACTGTCCCCGTGGCTGAAGCACCCGCGGAACTGCCAAAAACCAAAAAGTTTTCCCTCTCCTTTTTCTTCCCCACCAGGCCCAGACAGTCCCCCCGCATCAAGCCGAGAGGGGGGGGGGGGGGGATGTCTTACTGGATTAGCCAGCAGATCACAACAGCCAGGACTCAGTTCCCATCCCAAACCACAGACCTAGTGCCTTCTCCCGGGCCCGGCTGGACGGCCTTCTGCCAAGCCATGACCCTCGAAGGTGGCGGGGGGTGGGGGCAGGGGCAAGAACAGGAATTGTATCTTAAGAGTGTCCGGTGAAAGGTGTGTAAGACGAAGTTGCCCTGAGCAGCCCTGGGTGTAGGGAGAGCCCGCTCGCGTAGAGACGCCCGGCTCAGAGACCCGCTCAGTATTGGGAGGGGATGGGGGTGTTTACAGACCTCATCCAAACTCGTATCTCAATGAGCAGAGCCCCAGAGGAGGCAGACCTTTCTACTGCCAACTTCCCAAAGAGCACACAGGAAAATAGGCCGAGGCTGCTCAAAACCAGCTTGACTGGTTCTACAGAGAAGCTTCAGGTCTGCTCCGCCTTCCTGATGTTAAAAAGAAAAAGGTGGCTTGGAGCCAATCATTGAACACACCCCTCCTTTTCTCCTCTCTCCCTACCCCCCCTTCCTCTCCCCTCCTATCTGCTGTCCCTCAGGACTCAAGCAGCCATCAATATCAGTGTCCACCTTGCCCTCGCCTTCCAAACCTGTGCCTACCCGGTTTCATAAGCCTAACATTGGCCATCTGAGGAGCAACTGCATTTGTTTCTGCCCCTTCTGCCCTCATTTTCTACTGGAAAATGTAGGGATACATGGAAGTAGGGAGAAAGAGTGCCTAGGGACCAAGAAACTTCAAACCCTCCAGCAAAAGCAGACAGACAGGTGAAGGGATCTAGCTTATCTCTAGCCCCTAAAGGCAGAGCAGGGCTAGTGGGCAAGAGAAAGAACTGGGATCCCTCCTTCAATGGAGGATCAATGGAAACCAAAAGGCCAGGTTCTCTCCTGATTCTCCCAGAATCAGATGCACCCCGACAGCCCAAAAGACAGCAATGGCACTCAGCGGCCAACACCAAAAGGGCTGTGGTGGGGTGGCGACATTCTGCTCCAAGAGCTAGAGCTTTCAGAGTTAACGTCAGAAGAGATGGCCTCTTCCCATGCCAGAAGTGGAAATGGGTGGTTTCCTCCCCCACAAAGTTTGTAAAGGCTCACTCTTCCCTCTGCTGAGCCAGAAGGGGAAAACGCACAGATAACGCAGTGACTCACTCGTGTTTGATGAAGGCTGCGAGAAAGCCTGGAGAATCCAAGCTAGAAGTGCAAAAAGGTACAAAAAGGCTGGCACCTCCCATCGAGAGAAGGAAACCCAGCCACCTATCTGGTTTGTCACTTTGCTGAACTTCCGCTGGAGGAGGAAGCCCGGGTTTAGAACTCCACCTACCCTTTCCCCATCCCTCTCAGTTTTTGCCTTGCTAGGCAAGTGGCAAACCTGGCAGCACCACCGGCTCTGACAGGATGAAACCCCTTCTCTATCTCCTCTCCCGGAGGAGGCCCAGGAGCCAGTCTACAGCTTAACCAGGCAGTGGGGGGCTGGGGCGGGACCTGGTTACTGCAGGAAAGCCTCATCAGGCAGTCCTGGGGAAGGAAGGACAACCACCTTCCTTGCCCTTTCCATCTGCCGCGGTTATTTCATCCCGGTCCATTAGGAGGCTTCAAAGTGCTGCTGGGGGGAGGTGGGGTGGTGGAGAGTCCATTTAGCAGTTATCCTGGGGCCAAAGGGGGCGCCCAGCCCCCATCCTGCTTGTCGATAATGGGCCACAAAGTCTGAGGCTTGGCTGCACTCTAGGCATAAAATATTCATTCCAGTCGACATAAGACATATGTAGGAAAGTCATGGAAGCTCCTGGGAGAAGAGAAAGGCCAGCCAGGTGGCTAAGTGCGCAATGGGAAAGAGTTCACGGAGGAATGGGTTAGTCCTGGTCAAATGCCCACTGAGAATTGGGTGGTTCTGTCCAAAGGGGAAAGTATATACTCCGAGAAGTTTTTGCCTTCCAAAACATCTAACCATGCACACCTCTCAGGTATATTCTCAATTTTTTCCTATCTCGTGGGCATCAGTTAAGATACTGACAGTGAAAAGAATCTTAGGCCCAATCTCTGGTCACCATCTAAAAGATGCAGTCATTCCCTGTGCAAACTTGATGTTAATCTAAAGCAGGCCAAGTTTCAATGCCTCTCTTGTATCCATCTGTTTAGCCACTTCTCAAAGTCCACAGATTAGAGAAATTATTACAATTTACTCGGTGGTTACCTTTACTGGGTTCAAAGATTATGGTGTGGTGAGCAACTCTGCGAACTCCCAACTCCTACAGCCCTTGCTCTCACAAGGCCTCATTCTAATTTCTAGGGCCATGCAGGAAGTGAGAATGTCATCCACCCACACCTCTGACCAGAAGGCAGCACCACTAAGGAGCCCTTGGCCAAAGGGCAGAAGTCAGAGTCTGCCCCCAGAGCACAACGCCGCATGGCTCCCAGGACACAGGAGGGAAATGAGAGCCAACCCAGCTCTCTGCTAGAGTCGACGCTAAAACCAAATTATTCAATGCAACATGCAGCCAGAATCAACACTGGCATCTAAGGGATGTGTGTCTGGAGCGGCTCAGTTGTTCTTTACACGGTTCTGTGAGTTAGATTTGCTCGCTTCAGCCAGACTTCCACACTCCTCTTCCTAGAACCACCCAAAGGAATAAACACCAAAACTCGCTCCCCAGAAGAATGACAGTAACCCCCTCCCTTGCCCACTGTGGCCGAAGCGGGGCTGGCAGTGAAAGGCTCCTGCTTTCTGTCAGAAGGCCTCCCTCCGGTTCCAGAGACCCAGGGGTGGGGCAGGTCTGAAGCCAGGTCTGAAGCCTCTACCAGGTGTTACTGGAAGCTCTGGCCAGCAGCAGGAGAACTCTGGAAGCTGGACCCCCTCCACACTGGCCCATGACTGCTGCCCCGGCTGGAAGACAGTCATCTTGCTGATTGCTTTCACCACAGCCAAGCCTCCGGGCCAGCAGAGCCATTTGGAAAAGAAGTGGACGGAAGGCTCAGCTCCGCAGACTGAGAATCAAAACTACCAGCCCCAGGTCACAACCCTCCTTCTGCAAATGAAAGAAGAGACGATGGCTGAGAGAAAGCACATCTGCAACCAGGTGTCACAAAACCATCTCGGTGATGGTGATGGGGCTTGAGTTTCTTTTATCTCCCACTTTCCCTGTGAGAAGCAGAGTCGACAGCAAACAGGCACTCTCCCTGCAACACAAGGTTTATTTTTATGCTTCCACATTTTCTGTGTGCGTGTGTGTGTGTGTGTGTGTGTGTGTGT
>RCUC01122719.1:0-17311 GCA_003697995.1 Taxidea taxus jeffersonii
GGCACGGCAGACGGGAGTCTCTCCGGTGGCCAGTGGAGGGGCTGCGGTCCCGCTCCTTGTGGGCAGGACATGTCCCAAGGTCTCCTGTAGCTGCCATGGGCCCCGCTGGCCTCGTCCATGAATCAGCAGGGAGCCTTTCTCAGCAGTAAGCTTCAGTCTTGCAAACCTATGGCGTGGCACGTCAGGGTTTTCTCACTTAATAACCAACCAGGAGCCAGTTACAGGGATGAGACCACAACCCGCTGTGCCGGGCGGCCCCGCTCCGCTGCTTCAGGCTGACCGTGCTCATCCAGGAGCTGGTGCTGCTGCGGATCGCCTCAGTGAGCACACAGCCCGCACGGCTCAGGACACACACACTCCCGCCACGCACCGGGCCACGCTCCCTCGGGAACTCGGCGGGGACCTTCCTGCCGCGGCTAGCTCCTGGAGTCTGCCGGCCTGCCTTCCCCCTTCTCTGCCCCTTCGTGATGCAGGCTTAGCCCGTGCATCTCTGTCCTCACGTGGCAGCTCCCTCTCCATGACCAGGACCCACCCCAACCCCGTACGACCCACGTTGATGTGATGACATCTACTGAGTCCTTCTTTCCAAATACAGCTGCGTCTCTGGTCCTGGGGTTGGGACCTGGACATGGCTCTGGGGACAGCATTCCACCCCAGTGGTCAGTCCTGCGAGCCCAGCTGCTGGGCATGGCCTGAGCATCATCGTCACGACCATGTGAATGGCGTGGGGAGAGGCCGTGTCAGCCTCGTGATAAAGGGACAATGGGACCTGTGTTCCAGCCTCGTGCTTCTAAACCGCACCGCCTCATGGCCTCTGTGGCCCTGATGTTCCTGACATCACTGGGGGACAAAGCCCACGTCCATGCAGCGTGAGCTGACATGGGCTCACCTGGGCCGGGACAGGCCGCCGTGCCTGCTGCTCAGCCAGGCCTGACTACAGCCACATCGCAAAGTGAAAGGACAGAACCTGCCCCCAGCTCCGCTTAGAGACGTGCACCCACCTCTACAATGGCTCATGCACAGGTGACTGAGATGCTGAGAAACCATGGGATGAAGCCAAGGGCGGCTGTCTACACACTGTGGCCGCCGTGTGTCCTGTGGGAGTGGGCTGCCACGTGTGAGCCTCTGTGGAGAAGCGGCCCACGGAGCTAGTCTCCACCAGGCCGAAGCCGTTTCGAGGGGAGGGCAGACCACGCCATGGCCGCGATGCCACAGTGGGAGCTCAGGGGCCCCCATCTGCGGGGTTTCCAGAGAACGTTTGGCTGTGGACCTAGAGGAAGCCGTGGAGGGGAGGTTTCCATGGTCGGAGCCACTGTGTGTGGTTAGAAGATCGGTGGACAGCACCGTCGCCAAGGGCTCCTTCCTCACTGGTACCGGGACCTCCAGCCACAAATACCCAGAGCCGCTTGGTGCAGCGCAGGAAGGCCCCGGCACCGGGTCCGAATGAGGCTGTTCTCCCACTGAACACTGAAGTCACCGTCACCTGAGCCGCTCTGGGTGCAAGCGGCTAACGGCGCAGGCCTGTCTGCTCCTGGGAAGCGTCCGACTGCTGGACCACAGCAAGTGCCAAGAGCCAGGGACGTAGCCCTTCGTGCAGTAGCCATGAGCTCAGAAACACCCAGAACACCGTCCCTGCTTCAGCGAGAAAGCCAGAGCCATGGAGCTTGAGCGCCTGGTCCAGCTGCGGAAATTCAGGTCCTGAACCAGCTTCCAGCACCACAGCAGCCCGGGAGCAACTGCACGGCGGCCTCACCCTTGCAGGGAGGGGTGCGGATCCAACCTTATGTGTGGGGAAAGGGGGGTTCCCGAAAGACACTCTAGAAGAACCAGAATAGGGATCAGAGTCGCCACCTGACTCAGCCTGGGCCGCAGCCACAGGCTCCTTGTGGCCAGGGCACAGCACGATGCACAGACGGAGGCTGCTGGCTCCTCAGGCTCCGTCGGGACCCGTCAGGGACGGGGCCCCCCGGGCTGCTCCCGGGTCAGCACAACGTCACTCAGCACCCAGTTAGCTAGCGGCCGACCTGCACCCTCAGACACGCACATGCACACCTACACATGCACACACGATGGCACATACCTGCACACGCACACACACGCGCACACCTGCACACGCGCACATGCACACCTACACATGCACACACGATGGCACATACCTGCACACGCACACACACGCGCACACCTGCACACGCGCACGTGCACAACTGCACACACGACACACGCGCACACGCACACACATGCGCGCACACACGACTGCACACACCACGACACACGCGCACACACCTGCACACACCACGACACACACATACACACCTGCACACACTGTGACACGCACACACACCTGCACACATGCACACACACCTGCACACACCATGACATGTACCACACACATGTGCACACACGCACACGCACGACTGCACACACCGCGACATGCACACACACCTGCACACACACACGACTGCACACACCATGACGTACCACACACACGTGCACACACATCTGCACACATGCACACTCAGCTCTGCTGCTCAGGCTAAGACCCCGGCAGGCCCTCTGGGGCCGGTTAAGTACAAACCTAAAACACACTCCACCTGCCGCCCTCTGTGAACGAGTGTCCCGTCTGTGCGGATTCCCTGTGGCCACGGTTCACCACGGCCTGACGTGCAGCACCTGCAGCTCTGTGTCCACACGTTGGGCCCTCAGGAGCAGCTCCTGTGTCTCAGCCCCTGTGCTCTGCCTTCCCCGGGGCCACCACGGGCAGTGTCTCCGGGGACGGTGGCGTTGTAAACGCGTGTGCACGCCAGCCACAGGCAAAGAGGCCCCTGCCTCCAAGCAGAACGCAAGCCCCCTCATAGCGCAGGAAGGCAGAACAGGGGGTCAGTTCTGCATGGTCCAGTGGAAAACAGCCAGACACGTGGAGAAAGTTCGGTTTAACTTGGCTCACCTCAAACCCGATCTGAAGACATGTAGAGAGCTCGGAGCCTGGGCACCTGAGCCTGGGCTATCCCAGTGACCAGACAAGGTTCCTGAAAGAAAGCTGAGAAGCTGAGGCCACAGGCTGGGGGGAGTAGTGGGACCACAGGCAATGGACTCCATCCTCCTTCCGCCCCGGACTCACGGGGACAAGCAGTGGGTGCTCCCGGCCAAGCTCCCCCATGCTCCCTGCACCCTAACAGGAAGGTGTGGGCCCAGCACCTGCCAGTGGTTCGAGTCCTCATCCCCTCTCCTGCTCCCTCCCCAGCCACAGGGCAAGAGGCCCAGCAGACCTGGAAGAACAGGAGTGGGGGCCTCTGCCTTAACGTGGCCTTGTGTGCTCCTGTCTGGGCCTAGTGGCCCTACACCTCTGTGCTCCAGGAAAGGGAGGAGATAGCACCTTCTGGAGGACCAGGGGACAGGAAGGCACCAATCCATGGTGACTGGTACTGCCAGGACTGTCCCAGGATGAATGACCACCATGCTTCCGTCTGTAAAGCATCTGAGAGAGAGCCATCCACACACAGAGAGAGCTCGCTGTCTACACAGAGAGAGCCATCCACACAGAGAGTTACCTGTCTATACAGAGAGAGTACCATCTACACAGAGAGAGAGAGCTGGCTGTCTACACAGAGAGATCACCATCTACACAGAGAGAGCTACCTGTCTTCACAGAGAGAGCACCATCCACAGAGAGAGATGTCTACACAGACAGAACTGTCTACACAGAGAGAGCCACTGTATTTGAAGGGTGCCAATGGCTCCATTTTTCTAGGGACAACCCTTTTTCTTTTTCAGTGTCCTGTCTTCTTCCACATGACCTGGAATTCTTGATTTGAGCCACTTCTGGAAATCCATCTGTGAGGGACATTGGGACATTTGCTGCTGGTGGGGGTGGGAAGAGAAAGGCCCACTGTCCTGATGACCAGATGGACCACCAGCTCAATCACACTGTCCCCCAAGTGGTGCTGGAAGGGAACTTTCCTCTGCTCTCTGTACACTACACGTAAATGTATCGCAGACCCATCCGGTTATCTGGTGTCCCTGGGAACACGGCGTCACAGGGTGCAGATGGGGGCACAGAGCAGCTCACCCAGGAACTCACATGAGTTGACACAGAGACTTAGCTTCACCAAGAGCAGGGGCTAGAGAAGAAGGCACTGGATGGGAAGGGGAGCAGGGACAGGATACAACACGGTGTGACGGATGACAGAGCCCACATGACAGGCACAGGACAGGATGTACCAGAGGACACGATACCACCTGACACATCCTCCTGGAGGAGAGATGCTCCCGAGGGGCCCACAGTGTAGGGACGAGCCTCCTGGCAGCCTGGGTGAAGAAGAACGCATGGGAGGTGGGCCATTCCTACCCTCTAGGGGCCAAGTGCACGGTTCCGCAGGGCGCCAGCCTCCATCCTGCTTCCAGCCCCAAGAACCAGGATGGGGTCTTCTGACTGGCAGAGAAGGAGAGTCACCCTAGTCAGCTGCAGGTGTGCTTTCCCACAAGCATTTCTTCATCACAGAACCAAGGACAGGAAGTCATGGCGGAGCCCCCAGAACGGTCTACAGAGGGCCCACCTGCAGGAATGACGAGGTGAATCAGCCCTGGGCTCGCAGGCCTCCCGTGCCCACGGCTCTCGGGTGCAAGGTACGTGTCAGCTCAGCACAGCAGGGGCCCGGAGGCTGCCGGCCATGGGGCCGGTGAGGACAGAGAGCCAGCCGGGGCTGTGCCAGGCTGCAGGGAGGGCGGTGGCAGCCACACAGCCCGCCAGCCAGCTCATGTGTGCTTGGGAGCTCACGGTTTCATGGCGAGGGGGTTGTAAACGGAACAATTCACCAAATGGAAGCTGGAAGTTTTTACTCATTCAGTTTTTAGAATAAAGTAAAAAATCCATGAGGGTCTTAAAAAAAAATAACACATTCTAGATTTAATTACAGATAAGAGAAATGTGACTTCTATTAAATGATGATAAGTGGCATATTTAGAATGGAAATTACCCTGGAGCACGAGCATGTTTCTGTCCCTCTCTGTGCTCCTTTAGAACAAGAAAATCACATGGGCATTTGGTCCTTGAACACATTCCTTAAAAGGAGAAGAGGGGGCACGCACAGCCGGGCTGGTAGGTAACCCTGTCTGGGACAGAGCCCGCTCACTCTCTAACCCCAGGCCCCGATTCCCCCGTGGGGCTGCAGGACATTCTATGTTCAAAGCCCCTTCCGACGTGAACTCGTGCTTCCATTGCTCTTCTCCAAGGACTACGGACAGAGCCGTCTGTCCATCTGCAAGCAGGCAGTGGTCAGGATGGTCCGCTGCAGACAGATTCAATGGCAGAGGGCTGCACTCCGGCACCGTAGGCTGTGGGCGAGTGCCCATGGTAGGTGCACCTCTTGCTCGGGCTCCCCCACGAGTGGCTGAGTCTCTGGCTCCAGGGTGGAGAGAAGTCCCCGATGCAGGACCAGCGTCCCCCTAGGGCTCATCTAGCACCCACACATGGTGCTTCTGCCTTCGGAGGTGCCTCTGAACGTCTCCCGGCCCTTCGGTGAGCAGGCAGACAGTTTTAAGTGGGCATCGTGGATGCCCACAAAACGCCGTCCCGACACCAAGAATGATTTTCTCCCATAAAGATGTCAAAGTCAGGATTACTTCTGGGAACCCTTCCCCTGAGTGGTCCCAGCCTCACGCAACCGGCCCTCCTGGAGGTCCTGCCCCATCTGGGCGTAGCTCCAGAACCCAGCAGACCCCTAGGGCAGCCTGGCGACCACAGACCCACAGCGGGCCCTGAAACGGAGCACTTTCGGGTCCCAAGGCTGGCGGGCAAGCGGCAGAGCCCGAGCCGACTTCCAGCTTGTTCTAGGTCTCGGGTGTGTTCTAGGTCTCCACACAGCCGAGCGCAACGGGGCGAGCAGCTGTCGTCCCAGACCAGAATCGCAAGTCGGAGGGGTCAGGCCGCACTTGCCTCTGTCCTGGAGCCCCTCTCCCTGTGGCCCGCAGAGAAGGGGGCTGCCTCTGCTGCCGGCGGCAGGGTCAGGAGTCTGGGCGGCGTCACAGGGCAGGTAGGGTCAGGATGAGGTTTTATCTCCACAGACGAAAATGCCATCGACTTGCTTCTCAGTTAAGACCTCCATCCGGGGAGTCTAACAAAACCGAGGAACGCAGTGCAAACGCGTGTTTTTCTTCTCTCCACGCCACTGCTCCCATCCAACCCAAATACAGATCACGGTCCGAGCCGTGGGCAAAGAGCCAGGCTGGGCGGTGGGTCTAACGACGTGTGAGACGTGGCTCCGGGGCCCGTCTGTGCACGGCGGTGGGTGGACGGCAGACGTTAACACCGCCGGGGGGAGGGCCTGACCCCCGCTGGGCCCCACGCCGGAGCGCGGAGAACTACTGGGTAACGGCTGGGACTCTGAGAACCACTGTCCTGGAACTGGGGTCAGGAAATGTTCTCTGGAAAAACCACAGCCGAGAGCTGAGGCAGCCACAGAACAGAGGACGGGGCCGAGGGCCAGGAGGCTGGGGGGTCGAGGGCCACAGCTGGCCACCCCTGGGAAGGGGTGAGGCAGGGCGTGGCTCATGGGGCAGGGACAGGCCGGCGCTGGGCAAGGGCTGGAGCCCTGAAGAGCCACCAGCCCGGCGCTGTAAGCTCTCCCCAGAGCGGGAGGAGAGACAGGGCTTAGGCGTGAGGGCAGGACGGGGCAGGCAGTGGGCATGCAGGGGCGTGGGCAGGGGTGATGCCGGCAGGGCTCTGCTGGACAGAAGGCCTCTGCGCAGCAGGCGGCTCTGGGCTCTGGCTCCCCTGCCTTCCTTTGCAATGCTGGGGACCAAGAGTGCAGGGAGGCGACGGTCCTGGTGGGGCGGGGGCACACGGGCTGCTCCGGTGCTGTCCATGCGGCCACGCCCCTCGGCCCAGGTCCCCACGGCCATCAGAAGCCCAGCACGGGGCATCTCTGCTGCCAGCTCTCTGGCCCAGAGAAGGGAAACGCCACCCCCGCAGGAAAGCGTCTGTTGGTGGCGGCGGCTGGGCTCGGGAGAAAAGGGTCCAAGAGTCAAGAAAGTCGGGACGTGGGGACTCTCAGCCGTGAAGGCTCAGCCTCGGTCACCACCGCCGAACCGGGTCAAACTCCGCTTCATCCTAGAGGGTCTCCTCCTCCGGCAGTGTCAGCTGAGCCAGCACGCGGGTTGGCGACGTCGGCGTGTTGTGAGGTCGGCGAGGCTTCCCGACGCACCGTTTCAGGCCTAGGAGGGATCCCAGCAACCACCTGCTGCTGATTGTTTTCTGTGCTTTCCTGCTTGCTCTCCTGGGCTTCGGATGACTGTGCCGGCCCGGCGCGAACTGCGTTTATGTGCAGCAGGCGTCACCGTACCGGGCGCGTCCACGCAGGGGGAGGTGCCGCGCCGAGGGCCGTCCTTCCCACGCTGCCCTCCCGCAACGTGATTGCGGCGCGCGGCCGCTGGCCCCCGGTGGCCGTCAGCCGCCCAGGCCTCCTTCCTTCTCCGTGCCCTCACGTAGACGTCCGGAGAGCCACAGTGGCCCACGCGTCCCCCACGCTGGCAGGAAGAGCTGCGGTTCCACGTTCTGGTGCAGCACCGGGGGTCTGACCCGGCCACCACACTGCCACGTTCTTTACACAGTATGCTGTGACCGTCCAGCGCCACGAGGCACCGCTGCCCGCCCCGGCCAAAAGGAGAACGTCCCTGCATGGCTGTGCCACCACCAGTGCGCACAATGTCTCTGCCTCTATGCAGTCCAGGCACACGAAGGCAACAGCAGCCAATGATCGCTTCAGTTTGAGTCTCGTCTCCCACCAAGTCCGTCCTACCTCGTTTGCTGCGGTCGCAGCCCCACAGCGTAATTGCTGGGCCCGTATCTGACGAAGGAGCCAGAGCTTGCCGAGACCCAGCGACCGTCCAAAGTCTTGGAGCAGGAGAGCAAAATAGGGACAGGGACGCAGGCCCTGGACCCGCGCCCCCATCCTTCACGGTGCTCCCTCCCAGCTGCCACTGTCACGGGAGAGCAGATGGAGCCGAGGGCCTGGAACGGGCTCGCTCCCTGCTCACCCCGATGGTCCCCTACAGCCAAACACCAACGCGGAGGCACGGGGCTGAGGTAAGGAAGCTGCACCGCCCTCGGCTCCACCGGATGCCTCCGCTGTGGAGGGGTCCCACGTCCCCCAGCGGAGCCCTTTCTGTCCCCATGACTGACCTGCTGATGGCCCACGACCTCCGTGCCCGTCACAGCAGGTGGGAAAGGTGCCGTGATGCGCGTCACCGTGCCTTCCTGTGGGGAGGTGTCCCAGGGCAGAGCAGGGTGGGCACCAGCCTTGCTGGGTGAACTCCCAGGTTCACTTTCAAGAAGAGCCCTCAGAGGCGAGCATCCCAGGCAGGAGGACAAGGTGGCGGATGGACGGAAACACGCCCTAAGGGCACGGAGCCGGCCTCTGCGGGTGCTGGCCAGCACGGTCGGGCAGGCACGCGTCTCGGGCAGAAGGGCTTCTTGCCCAAGTGCCAAATGGACTCAGGCTGGTCCCTAATGCCAGGACCCGTTCCCACCCACCCCAGGCAGCTCTGGGCTGCCACACCTTCCAGACCCTCTGCCCTTCCAGCGAGAGGTCCTCTCCCGAGTCCGAGTCCAGGTCCGAGACCTGCCCCTCGTGGAGGCATCTCCGCGCGGCCCCCGCAGTCTAGCAACACGGGGAACGGGGACGGGGATAATACGGGTCCTGGTGCGGAGTCGACGCGCCAACCCCACCACGCCCGAGCGCCCCGCGTGCACCCGCACCGGCATCCCCGCGTGGCGTCGACTCATCACGCGCGGGGGAGGCCGTCGTGAGCCCTGGCCTGCACGAGTTCTAACTACGGAAACGCAGCTCGGAGTCCTCCCCGGCGGGGCCGACCAGCCGCCTGCACCCAGCAGACCTGCGTCACACGCCAGGGGAACTCACCTGGCTGTCCACCGTGGCGAGACAGGCCAGCGCCCTTCCTTTCCCCTCACCCGCAGCTCTGGGAGGCAGCGGCCACCAGGCCCTCATCCCGGGGTCGTCGAAACCTCGTCCACCTGCCTCGCGGGCCACACCAGCCCTCTGGGGACCAGCCCCACTGTCCCTGCCCTCCAGGCAGCCCCAGCACGTGCCCGTCCCCTCTGCCTCCCCGGCTCGGACGCCCCGGGGTCTGCGGCAAGGTCGCCGGGCCCTGTCTGAGCGCGGCTGAGAACAGCCCCGCGCCCGCCCACTCAGCCGCCGTCTCTTCAGAACACGGGCTACCGGGGGCAATGGTGTGGGTCACGGACAGCGGCGGTTTCCATCCGCGCACAGGGCACGTTACCACAAGGAGCCGCGCCGTACCCTGCAACGCCAGGTCAGGTACTGTGCTGTGCCGGCCCGGTGCCACCCGCGACACTCGGCCTGGTGACACTCTGCGACGCCACGGTACGTCCCCCGGGGGCTGGTGTCTCGCTGGCTCGGACAGCATCTCGGCTCCGGAGCGGCGCCCGGCCCGAGGCGGCACCGCAGCCACCAGGTGGATGATACCGGGCTCAGTTACGGAGCCGACGAGGAGATTCCGCTGACCGTCAGGGGCCACAGGACTCGCTGACCTGAGTGGCTTTCTCACTGACCGCGCTGTGCCCTCCTACCCCGGGTCCCACGCGAGCCCGCGGCCCGGGCGGAAGCAGCCTGGCCTGGAACTTGTCCGGGAGCTCAGCTCAGGCCAGGAGCGCCGGCACGTCCATGCCAGGCCACTCCCCAGGACGCCCACCCCCACCCCTGGGCCCCTGAGCTCCAGACGCCTGCGTCCCCTGCACTCCGACCCCAGCAGCCTCATTCTGAGTCCTCCCCTACAGTGTGACCCCTTGCCTCCTTGGCACCTGATGGGCGACGCGTGCGGGTGCATCTAGATGGGAGGGGACCGCACATACTTGCGCCAGCTCATGCGGGACTCCCCACGCCGGGCTCACCCCAACTCCACGTGGGCTGGGGGTGTCAGGAGGGGGGCCGGCCCGGCCCCGCAGCAAGCCCCCATCCACGCCCGCCGTGGCTGAGCAGCACAGATGCCCCGCTCAGCGCAGACGGCAGGAGCACAGACAGGAGGGAAGGTCACCACCACCGCCTTGCGGAGACGAGCGCGTGCCCAAACGTCACTGCGTGAAGTTGCTGACAGCTCCAAAATGCAGAATGTCCCCCAAAAGACAGCGTGTGCTGGCCGACAGCAGACTCATTTTCTCCAGTTGCAGGAACCGTGTCTTTATACCCACCGTGCGTCCCGCCGCTGGGCTGCTGGGTTAGCTCCGGACCAGGCCTGCCAACCCACACTGGCTTTCCGCCCAGCAGGAATGAGGACCGCCGCTCTGCCCCGACAGAGCTCCTCTCGTCCCGAGACAGTGAGAAACGCGCGTTACGGCCGAGCGTGTCAGAGCTGAGTCTCCCCCAGGGACAGAGCCTTCCGCTGCTAACCACACGGACGCCTCGAAGCGGATGATTTCGTGGTCTCTGGGCTGCACAGGATGGAACGTTTCTCAGGATGTTCAAAGGGGTCAGAGGCCTCTACCCTTTGCTTTTGAAACGTATCATCTCGGTCCCGTCAGATAAGCTCAGCTCTTCTGTGGCAAGCCATCATCGAGGCAGGACACAGAGCGGTGGGACCGGAGGACAAGCCGTCTTCTCCGTTCAGCAGCGACCATCCCGAGCTCCACTTCACACTGACCCCGCCGTCTCTGGCCTCTGACCTCCGGCCGGCCACCCTGTTCTGTGCAGTATCTCCCGCCCTTGCTTCTGCGCTTCTGTCCCCCGCCCGGGGTGCCTTGTTCTAGTGCTCCACGGGCCTGGTGGATGCTGAGGCGGCCGCCTTGCCCTCCCATGCTGTCCACTGCCCGCACGCTCCCTACTGACCTCGCTGGCAGGCCCCTGCTCATCCACCGGGGCCCTACAGGCCGGCTACACCTGGCAACCCCTCCTCCTGGCACCTGTCCGAAGCCACTGGGCCAACAGGAGAACCAGCACGCGGGCCGCGCACCGGACCCTCAGCAAGGCTGGCGTGTGGGCGGCGGCCAGCTTGGCGGGAAACGACCAACGAGCCCGCGCCGGCCCTCCTGCTGTGGGCGGGTCAGCGAGCCCCCACCCCGTCGGGAGCACCCCAGCTGTGCCCCTCACCGCACAGCCCACCGGCTGCCCTGGTCGGAGCGTCCCCGTCTGGGTCGCGAGGGCTCTAAGAGCGACACCGGCCTGCGTCTGATGCTCTGACTCTACATTTCAGGGAAGCGTGCGGAACCCTTGTGACTCTCCAACTCCATTCGTTTCTTACAGGTGTCTCGTTCACCCACACATGAACAGAAACTTTCCTACCATGTGGGCCCTTTCTAACATATCCAGGGCACCCTGCTTATTTTTCCCCGGAAAAGTACCACTTCATTCCACACGAGGTCCCCCAGCCTGTCTCACCCTGAGCGAGAAAGCAGTGACCACAAGCAGGTTCTGGGCCACAGGTGGCCCATGACACACACACACACAGAGCCCCCTGGACGCTTGCTGGCCCCGGGGCCGTGTCCCCCAGCGGGTGGCCCAGGGCGGACGGCACACGGCGGGAGTGTGCCGCTCACGCCGCAGCGGGGTCTCCCCTCCCCCTGCCGAGACCAGGAGGCCTCCAGGTTTCGGATCCCTGCTGTAGGCGTGGCTGTGGGGACCCCAGGAAGGCAAGCTGATTCCCTCAGCCACAGGAAGGCCAAGTCTGAGAGCTCCGTGCAGACACTGAAGACACGATCCCACACGCAAAGCCTGATTTTGGATTCCAGCTCCCAGTTTGTTCCCACCCTCTGTCCCTGGTATGTGGGCTCTGTGCCTCAACCCTCCTCCTTGCTGGCCCTCCTGTGACCAGCCTCCCCTCCCTTCCAGCCCACCTAAGACCCACAGCAGTCCTGAGGGCCACCCAAGGCCAGCCACTCCGTACGGCCTTATCTGGCAAGGGACCTGGCACCGGGTCCATGTCTCTGAAAGACCGGCTGGGCTCCGCGGGCAGGCTGCTGTCCCTGGGTGCTGACGTCAGCCCACGGCCTGCACGGTGCCACGCCCAGCGGACAGCCGGGGAAGCCTGAAGCACCGATGCTGGCGCGAGAGCAACAGCTCGGACGGCTGGACTGCGTGTGTGTCTCGGACGGGCTCGTCTCACGGAGCCGGGCTGGACTCCATTATGCTTCCCGAAATGAACACAGCCGCCCGCGAGATGCAGACTCCAGGAGGCCGGGCAGCACGCCCTGTCGCGGGGGCTCTGGGGTCAAACGTCATGTGTACGGAGCACAGCTGTCCCGGCCTCTCCCTCTGCATTCCACGTTCCAACCCCAAAACCTGCCCTTGAGGCCTCGGGGTCCAGGGATGAGCCCCGCGCGGGCGCCCACGACGGTGTCCAGAAGGGACGGCCTCGCTCTCCTGCGTGCAGACCCTGTGTAAGCCACGAGCAGGAAGCCACACGGCAGAGAGGAGACGCGCCAACTCCTACAGGCGCCCGACAGGTAAAGGAGGACGGAGCCAGGCTGCAGCCGCAAGGACCCGGGGAAAGTCAGCACGTCCTTGGATAAGGAGATGTTGCTTGAAATGGCAGGAGCGGCCTCCGCAGCAAGGGAGAATGGTGCCCAAAGCGCACGTCGCAGAGGCTCTGTTTGGACAGGAGTGAGCGGCTGAGCCGAAGGCCAGAGGGAGACCCCGCCAACACAGCCAACCAGCAGCGACACAGCGAGCGAGTGGAGCCCGACACCGGCAGAAGCCCGGCCCGAAAAACCAGCCCCTGGGCACCAGGAGAGGGCGTCCCCGGAACAGGTGATCTCGGGGGCAGGGCCGCATACGAGGGCGCTCCCCGCAGTGAGCTGTGGGAGCCCGGGGTTCGGGCGTGGGCAGCTGCAGAGGGGACGACGAGCGTGCTTTCTAAAAGACGATGCGACCATCTGCTCTCCGGAAGTAGAAATGCAAAAACTGATTAGAAACATACTACTCAAGAATAACGTACCAAGGAAATGAAGAGTAGGAAAGGGTTTCTCTGTTCTGCCCGATTTGATCAGAGGCCGTGGCCAGCAAGATGGACAGGAAGCAGAGTCCCAGCCCTGGGCACCCTGTAGTGTGTGCAGGTAGAACTGTGAACCCGGGCAGGGAACCCAGTAAACATCCCGCCAGCGGCTTCTCTGCACCCGGGGACACAAAAGCTCCTGCATGTGCAGTGCCCTCTTACCTCCCACGTTCACGCTGAGGTCATGCATTCAGCAGAACGTCCAGGAAAGAATCACGGGACACGAGGAAGAGGCTCCGAACAAGGAGAACGGGCTGCATGCGGCCGTCAGGATAGGCACAGCTGACGTCTGGTTAGAACTAACGCGGTGTTCACGGCAAGCCTAGTCATGAGGTTTCATACCACGTGTGTGGTCAGCGAGCAAAGCCCCTTGAAGCCCCATCAGTGGGCTATGTCCCCTTCAGTCGTTGGGAACCCCACGAGGGCCTCAAGCGTGGTACCAGGAGGCCCCGAGGGAGCACACCGCAGTGACGGGGACTGCAGGCAGCAACCCCAGCAGGAGCCCTGCCCCCCCCGGCTCCCCCCGGCCCCAAGCAGGGGCCTCCCCGACCGGGCCACTCGGTAGCTTGCAACAAGGCCTCCATGTCGTCGGGAAACAGGAAACCACAAAGAGTTCCTTTCCCTGAACACGCTGGGTGACCTCATGTCTCCTCTTGGCACCAGCGCCCTCGTGGCCCCATACACAGAGCAGGGCTGCCGTGCGACCACTGGACCCTAACGGTCACAAAGTTATTTTTCATCCTTTTTCCCGTGAACAGAACAGCCTAAAGTGACTCACACATAAAAGAACTAATGTTTTGGAACCGTGCCGTGTGTTACCCGTCTGCACACTCGGCTCGCACCGCTCGGAGCTCAAACACAAGGCCGTCGCACCACAAAGCCAAGTCTTCAGAACGTGGGGGCCACGACACCCAAACGTCCATCTGACGGGCGATCCCTCGTTGGCATATGGCACTTTTGTGACAACACAAACACGTTTAAAATGCCCAAGAAGCTGGATTTTGGGTAATTGACCTCGTTTTCCCGAGGAAGCAGTGAAATAAACGAAGGCCACTGTCAGAGTGTGCGGTGCGGACTGGCAGCAAGACACGGCTGCCCTCCGTCTCACGCGTTCACTACTGCATCCTGAAGCTGCCGCGGATCCCACCTGGGAAACGTTCCTTCCCGGCCCTGGGATGCACGGCCACTTGGAGAACAGCCGGGACAGTCCCCGCCTGAAAACCCCGTACCGGACTGCGTCTTAACCACGGCCGCTAGCCCCTTGTGCTGAGCCGCCCGGACGGGAGAGCGGACGCGGGAGGGAAGGAGGGCGGTCCGAGCCACCGACACAGCCCGTCCTGTTTCCGGAGGCAGAGCGTTTGTGACCGAGTCTGCAGGCCCTGCTGGGGCCTCTGAGCGGGGGGACAACACCGCCCAGCTTTGCCCATTACACCAGGTGCTCTGCCTCACCGTGATGCGGGGCACTGACGTGAAGCCTGGGGGCTCTCCTCAGAGCAGAAACCCTCAGCTTGCTGGAGGTACGACGTTGCAAGGGATTCACCCGTAACCAAAGTGACTCGCCCCTGGAATCATCATTTTCCAAGGAAGAGTGACTGTTGGCACCGAGATATCCTACGGGAACACGGAGCGACAGTGAAAACGGGAGACCGGCCGCTCTTCCGGGCCGAGTGCTGGAGCCACACCCAACCCAGGGCGAACAACGCTGGCAGGGAGGTGGCTCCCGGGCCTCCAGCCGGGTCTCCAGCCAGGCCAGCAGGAGTAACCGGGGCTCCAAAAGCAGAGCTGTGACAAAGTCCCTGTTTCTGTTAAACGCTCCCTCTGGCACAGTCTTGGTCTCTGACAGACAGAAGCACACGCTGCCTGGGACACCGGGGGCACCAGAAGCAACAGGTGGTCCACTCGGGGGCCGGGGACTGCCGCAGACCCGAGACCCTTGCTCGCCGGGCACAAGCCCCTGTCTACAAGGGAGCCGGGTGGTCCCCATCCTCCACCGGCAGCGGGCGGGCCACATGGTGACCACGAGGCCCCAGCTGTGCCTGCCGCCCCGGCCGCCCCGTCTGCCCATTAGATGTCGGGGTGCCGGGGAGACTGTGCCTCTCCCCCGCCCAGGTGTGCGTGTCCACGTGGGGTGTGTCGGCACGGCCTTACCTGTAGCCTGCACCACGTCCGCTGCCGTCAGGTTCTGGACACTGGCGCTCACTGTGAAGGTCACGGCCGGTCCCAGAACACTGGAAGAGACGAGAGAGAGCTCAGAACCACCCCAGCATCCCGAGTGGCTTCTCTGCGGCCACGCGGAAAACACGGACACACTCAGAACGGGTGTGAGGCCACTGCCCGTGGCAGGGGTGACCTCCGGCCCACGACAGACTCTGCCCCCAATCGGTAATGCCACCGACCCGAGCCCCAGTGCGTGGGTCAAACCCAATTGAACCCCCCGCGGAGGATGTGTCGAGGTTCTCGCAAAGGAAACGCACGGAGACGGAGTTTAACGTTCAGCTCCTACAGGAGCACCAGGAATCAAAGGCAGAAAGAGAAGAGACGGGTATTTCAAAATCTCTCTTGACAGGAACCATTTAAAAAACTTAGCAAAGTGGGGACGCCTGGGTGGCTCAGTTGGTTAAGCAGCTGCCTTCGGCTCAGGTCATGGTCCCAGCGTCCTGGGATCGAGTCCCACATCGGGCTCCTTGCTCGGCAGGGAGCCTGCTTCTCCCTCTGCCTCTGCCTGCCTCTCTGTCTGCCTGTGCTCGCTCTCTCTCTCTAACAAATAAATAAATAAAATCTTAAAAAAAAAAAACTTAGCAAAGTCACTAAGAACTATTTAGTATAAAAATAACCAGCAGGGAATTGCGACAGGAATGATTAAAATTTTTGAAGCTTTTAAAATACAGTTAAATGTAAGTTTGGAAAAAAATACATGACTTTTTAAATAATTTTATTCATCTAAAGAGGAGAGGGAAGGAGAAGGTAGGAGAATGGGAAGGGGGAGGGAAAGAAGGGGAAGAGGGAGGGGGGAGGGAAGGAAGCAGAGGGAGGGGTGACAGGGAAGGGGGACAGGGGGAGGGGGAGAGGAGGAGGAGGGAGTGCAGCAGGCAGGGAAGAGGAGTGCTGGAGAGGAGAGGACTTGTCTCCTAGCTTCTTGGGCTCCCAGTTCCAGTCGCCGGGACTCCCCTTGGAAAGAGTGACCCCCATTTGTTTCTCCGCTCTCCCTCTTGCGAACAAAGTGCACAGTCCGGAGTTGGTACCACAGAGGGCACAGAATGCCATGCAGCTTGCAGGGAGGGCTGTGTCCTCGCCCCCCCAGCACAGACACTGCTGTGCCTCTCGGGTCCCAGAGGTACTGCGTCCCCCTGGCTGGACGATGCCCTTCCCAGCGGTCACTGGGGGCTCCTGCCATTCTCTGCGGCAGGCTCTGCATCCCACTGTCCTCCCTCGGCCCAGGACCTCATCGCTATGCATGGATTCAACACCAAGAGCAGAACCACCCGTGTGTCACCTGTTAGACCCCTCCTGTGTGGGCGGGGACAGCGCCCAGCCTGTGCACCTGCTACATTCCAGCGCCGAGGAAACTGGGGACGGCAGGGCCGTCAACAGTCCCTCCCAGGGACGCCCACCCGCCCTCCCGCACTCCAGCTGCCCACAGTCCTAACCCGGACCTACCCTGAGTGCCGGTCCTCCCACCTGGTCTACCGCCGTCTCCGTGCTCGAGGGAGCTGGTTTTTTTTTTTTAAAGATTATTTTTTTATCTATTTGACAGATCACAAACAGGCAGAGAGAGAGAGAAGCAGGCTCCCTGCTGAGCAGAGAGCCCGATGTGGGGCTCGATCCCAGGACCCTGGGATCACGACCTGAGCCGAAGGCAGAGGCTTAACCCACTGAGCCACCCAGGCGTCCCATGGGAGCTGTTTTTAGGCGCCGAGATCGAGAAAGATGCCAAGAGCAGTACATAAGCCCAGGGACAAGCAAAGAGCAAGGCCGCGCTCAGCAAGAGCCACATGAAGACGGTGGGGACCCCTGACACCTGAGAGAACCCAGCCAGGGCGAACCGCCCTAGAAGAGCCGCCTCTCCCCTGCGTCCCCGCTTGTGCTCCCGCTTTCCTGCAGTCGTCCACGCAGAGCTGAGCTGTGGCTCCCGGACGCCCTATGATCTCCGCCAGGCCTGCTCTGGGCCTCGTGACCTCTGGGGTGTTCAGACAGGACCCCAGGGTCCCCACTCTGTTTGGTGGCTCCCGGAGCGCTGGCTCGCCTCCCCGTGGGCTGGCCTGCTGCGCAAGGCCCATCGGGTTCGATCCTTGGC
>ML100004.1:0-13558 GCA_003697995.1 Taxidea taxus jeffersonii
TTGCTGCTCTTCTTCACTTCGATCTCCTATTGAGTTTGCAGATGTTCTGATTGGTTTGATAACTATCTAGCTGAACTCCTGAGACCTGATATCATTTCAGTCTGCTATGCCTCCGCCATCTTGCCTCTCTCCTCTGTAAATTTTATTACAACTATATCTGCCATTCTTTGCAATCACTTTTTAATAATCTTTGACTTAGCTATTTTCTTAATCACTTTGTATGTAGTTCTGTATTTTATAGCTACATTTGCAGTCTCTATGGCCCTAAATCTGTTGTTTCCTCTTTCTTTTAGTCAAAGGTGGCTTGCTTTCAAGTATTTTCAGCAACAAATACTGTGAATTTCTTGCTTAATCCCTTGTGCTTAAGGTGAAAATTTGAGAAAATGTTCTGTAGAGGATTTCCATTTTTTTCTGCTGGTGGTACCCCCTCAACCCACGACTACCTAGCCTCCGTATGTGAGACCGAGGTCCTTGTTTAAAGACTTATGTTGGCCCACAGCTGGCTTAAGGCTGAACTTCCAGACAGCACTGAGACTATATAGAGAGGCCCTCCAGGAACTATGTTTCTCCTGGATGTTTGTGACCAATTCTAGCCCATGTGACTTTTTAAAAGAGGGTATATCTTCGAAATGTTCTTATTCCTATGAGGCTAGCAATATTTGAAATAGTACGTGGGTTTTCAAAGTTCGTTTGTTCTGTAGAGGAATGTTTCCTAGGACCGTCTAATCAGGCATGTTGTTGGAAGCAGAAGTCTTTTAATCTAATACACACACCTCACAAGTAACCTTTATTATATCATTTTGAGTGTTTAGTTATATGGGTGAGTACCTGTTAGAGAAATAACATCTATCTATCTATCTATCAATCATCTATCTCACTGTTTCATTAACATTTTAATGATAATATTGTCTGTTAATCTGGAACAAAGATTTTAAAAGTAATCATATATTCAATATTTGTTTTATGATTTTGCTTCATAGCTTATGTATATTCTTTTGTATCTACCAAGTATTTCATTTCTCTAAAAAAATGGGTACAAAGGATCAAAAGTAGATATAAACGAAAACCTGTTGTCAGTTACATCACAGAAAGCCTTAGCATGCTCTGCCTGACTATGGGTATTTAGTAATGGTTTGGGTGAGTACTTATTGGATAAAAGGACATCATGGATAACAAAAAGGATGAAAGTGAACATTTGACGATAGAAAGACAAGGGAGATTACTGGATGAAACTGAGGATCATGCAGAGAGGCTTGGACTACATTTATAAAAAAGGAAATAAAAGCAGGTATTATTTTGAAGATTTCATTTATTTGAGAGAGAGAGAGAGCACAAGAGAGAGCATGAGCGGGGGAGAGGGGTAGAGGGAGATGGAGAAGCAGACTCCCTGGTGAACATGGAGTCCCATGAGGGGCTCAATCCCAGTAACCTGAGATCATGACCTGAGTCAAAGGTAGCCATTTAAGTGACTGAGCCACTCAGGTGCCCAAAACACATATATTCCCAAGCCACCATCAAGCTACCCAACAAAGTGAGCTAATCTAAGACCAAATTGAGGGGAGGGACAGAGTTCTCTAATATGGTCCAGCACTTATGTGGCTGAATAAATACATAGAAGACCTCTTTCCAGGAATCAAGCCAGCTCATTTCAAATGGCAGATTGAAAACTTCAGTAAAACTACTAAACGATTTTAATTTGAAAATTTATAGTATCATCAGTTCCTATAAAACAATCATCTCCATAAGCCTCTAAAATAAAAGTATTTTCATTGAAATTAACTTTCCTATTATACTCAATAACTACAATGCTTTGCAGTGGGGTGACACAAACTCATATTCTCAGAAGCCTGCTTTTTATTTTTAAGTATGCAAAAATACCAGTGAAATCTCAAATGAAATTCCAATAAAAAGGGAAGGCTCATAATCTCAGAGTCTAAATTTTACAGTTTTTCTTTCATCCAAAACAAGTTCTCAAAATATATGGAGGTTTTAGTTCATGAGAAGGATTATGGCACAACCTGCAGGAAGTAGTCTTTCCAAAGTGTTAATTATGAATCTGTAACTGGTTTTAAAATTTTAATGGATCACATTTTTATTTGATAATAACAGTCATATAACCACCAGTGCTGGGTCCCAAGGAATTCCAAAGCAAGTAAGACACAGGTTTTCTGCCTTTCATTTGCTTACAGTCTGTCAAATCATGAAGAAGCAATTAAGCTGCAAATTTTACAACACATGAGGGGCAAAGAAGGGGCTATATTATTTGTATTTGTGTATTTGACAAGATAAGTCCCAATTAATAAACATACATGTAGATTTATATCTATAAAGCTTATATTTTAGTAAAGTTTGAAAGAATATGCAAAAGATATTAATTGAGGACAAAATATGCAAAAGATATTAATTGTTACTTCTGGGCAGTGGGATTAAGTGTGAATTTTACTTTTTCTTTTGTCTCTCTAAAACATATGTTCTGTAATAAACACAAATTATGCCTTAATAATCATTAAAATCATATTGTTTAAGTATTCAACAAGGAATGGCAATGACCCTTTTAGGTAAAGATTAAAGCATTGTTTTTTAACTTGTGGCCTCGGGACGCCTGGGTGGCTCAGTTGGTTAAGGGGCTGCCTTCAGCTCAGGTCATGATCCCAGCGTCCTGGGATCAAGTCCCACATCGGGCTCCTTGCTCAGCAGTGAGCCTGCTTCTCCCTCTGCCTCTGCCTGCCACTCTGTCTGCCTGTGCTTGTTTGCTCTCTCTCCCTCTCTCTCTAACAACTAAATAAATAAAATCTTAAAAAATATATATATATATTTAACTTGTGGCCTCACACAGACCCTATGCTTCTTGCTATGGGTACAGTGGTGAATAAGTTATAGTTGTACCTTCATGGATCCTAGTTACCCAGTGGGCAAGGCAATTATTATTATTATTATTATTACTATTATTATTTTGGACAAGGTGATTAAATGAATAATTACAAGTAAGGAAAGTACTAGACTGTAATTAATAGTTACTGAGAATTCTGTCTGCAGTTCTAGTAACATGTAAAATATAATGAAAGCAAATCTCAGACCAAATATTGTGACACAAACAAATTTTTATTAGTAGGCAGTCACTAAAAATGCCATTCAATCTGAGCTTCTTAAAGTCCTTTAGGTACTCAAACGTATTTTTTTTTAAAGATTTTATTTATCCATTTGACAGAGATAAGCAAGGGGAATGGCAGGCAGGGGGAGTGGCAGACAGAGGCAGGCAGGTTCCCCCCTGAGCAGGGAGCCCAATGTGGGACTCGATCTCAGAACCCTGAGCCAAAGGCAGACACTTAACCAACTGAGCCACCCAGGCTTTCAACAATAGCTATTTTTTTTAAAAAAGGAATCCTCACAATGACTCTATTAAGAATGCATAACTATTACTTCCTCCCCATTTTTTATGTCTGAGGAAACCAAGACTTAGAGAGGTTGAATTAAATTGTTCAGGATTCCATAGTTTATGTTCCCAAGAGTCATGAGGTCTGCAGCCTATTTTTGGCTGGTTTAGCCAAAGGGCAGTGTTTGGTCTGTGTTTGTGTGTGTCTGCACCTCTATCTCTCTACATTATCAGTATGGCAAACTATTAACTGTGTTTATTGTAATTTTCTTTCAAATTTACTAAGGGACTAAAAATTTCCAAAATTGAAAGAAAGGGTACACAACAGGTAAGAGTTGGACTTCAGATCTAGATCTAATAACAAAATTCACATATGCAATGGCTTGACTACAGCCATCTTGTACTAGGTGGTCTCCTCATTGTCTGGGCACAGGTATCATTTTATATAGGGAAACAGGAGCAACATATATGGAAGAATATTATGCAAACCTACTGAATAGTCCTGATTCTCTTGTAGGATTAACAAACCATTTTTTTCAAATATTTTATTTATTTATTTGTCAGAGAGAGGGAGAGAGCACAAGAGCACAAGCAGGGGGAATGGCAGGCAGAGGGAGAAGCAGGTTTTCCACTGAGCAAGGAGCCCCATGTGGGACTCAGTCCCAGGACCCTGAGATCATGACCTGAGCCAAAGGCAGAGACTTAACCGACTAAGCCCCCCAGATGTCCCCCAGTGGACTCTTTTTAAAGATTATACTCAATTTGGACCTTTGGAGCAGCTGACTTGTCAACCTATTTTGTGTCTCCTTTCTGCTATATGCTCAATTCGATTGAATGATTTTAATTCAACAGATATTTATTAATTACCTACTATATACTCAGCCCTGTGATAGATAAAGCTGACACAGAAAGTTCAAAGTATCTCTCTACCTTTTAAAGAATGTAGAGTCCTTTTCTCCTTCTTGCTGCCATCTTGTTGCTTGTGGTTGACTGTTCCTTGCCATGTGTTCTCACAAGACTTTCAGAATCAAACAGTTTCTGGCCAAGAAACAAAAGCAGAATCGTCCCATTCCGCAGTGGATTTGGATGAAAACTGATAACAAAATCAGGTACAACTCCAAGAGGAGGCACTGGAGAAGAACAAAGCTGGGTCTATAAGGCATCGCATATCATGAGAGGGCACACATAATTGGCACACATATTTAAGCGGCATGAAGATCCCATGTTCCTCTTCTATCACTTTGTCAGCATTCCTCCTACCTGGCCAATAGACATGTTTTATCAGGGAAATGCCTTTTCTCTGTTACTATGCCTCTATGCTAGTAGTAAACGTGAGAGCTTTCGGTTGAGAAAAAAAATAGAGTGTAGAGTCTAGGTAAATACACATGCTAATACACGTAAAATGAGAATGACCAACACTAACTCAAATATATGAGCAGAATTTTGATACAGACTTTCTAAGTGAACTAAGAAGTGAAAAGACAGAAATACAATGCTTGGGAGTACAGGGATGTTTCATGATGAAGGCAATCTCAGAATTTCTTTGAAAGATAGCTAACATTTGAAAGTTTAGAAAAGGACCTTCCAGATAGGAACAATATAAATAATGACACACGAGTATTTAGTGTTCATGGGACAATGACACAGCTCGTTAGCAAGCCTATGTACAGCAAGGGTATATAGTAGTAGGATGAGTTGAATTGGAAGCTATTAATTCTAAGGCTAATGTGTTGTTCATTCTCGTTACATGAGGAAAAAAATCAACTATCGGAGGTTATATTTATCAGAGGTGTGCATAATAAAGGTTTCTTTTTAAAAATCTGCATTCTCTGCTTTTATTGTTGAGGTCTCTGTCAGAACTGCTTTCACTGAGTTGGATTTTTGTGTTACAATCAAGGCTTTCAATTAGAAATTCTTACACAAATCAGTCGGTCGTAGTAAATTCATTCCTACAATCACTGCAGGGATGTTGACAAACGCCTCAGGTGCCACACCCCTCAGCAACCCTTCTGTCAGGGACAGGGACTTTTCTCCCCTGCTCCTGATTCCATGTGGAGGGAGATGCAAAGTGGGACACTACTCACATCTCTTTGCCCCTAACTTGCTGGTCTCCTAGGAGGAAGGGATAAATCAGGTTGGTGATTTGGGAAAGAAGAACTGGGCAAGCATAGTTCATTCTCTAACCCTCCTTTTTGGAAGTGAGTCTGTCCACAAAATGTGCCCTCAATTTCCCTCTGCTATTCTGGAAGCAGAATAGTAAAGGGGCAGTCCCTGCCTCCACTGGAGGCCACTTGGCAAGGACCCGCTGAGAGCTTCATCCAGCCCCGGGTTCAGTGTTTAAGTTTACTTGTCTACAGATTTAGTCACGCTGTCAAGCATCAGCTCTGTTAATGATAATGTTGTTATTTTAGCTTCACTGGCTTAACCTTTGCTCTTTTCTTCTAATGTCTCAGTTGCTACAAAACCTGAGTAGAAAGAAGGTTGCTACTTATTGAGCCTCTTCAACAGCCCATCACCTTACAAAAGCAATGTTCATATTTTGGACATCAAGAGCTATGGAATGTATGTCTCCCATTTCGTTTTCTTCACCAGACTGTTCAACACCAAATTTTTACTAACTTAGAGCAATTATATATGCTTTTACGGTCTACCTAGCTGTATTTTATTCCTCCCTGATACTGTATTTGTATTTTCTTTCTATTTTCGGTAGTTTTAATTTTTTAAAAAAATAATAAACCATTGTGTTACATGTGTTGTCTGTATGCCATCTCAAATATTTCTGTGGGATTAGGCCAGCTTTAAATTACATGATATTTCCATGATGGAGTGATAGGTCCAAGAGACTGGCTGGGTAGAGAAAAGAAAGGGGAGAAGTTAATTTGATAGTAGTCAAAATCTCATATAAGTGACTGTAAGAAGATGACATTACTGTGAGACATTGCTATCTTGCAGACAGCAGGTGACAGCTCTCAAATGAACAAGAGACATCTGAGTGGAAATGCCCAGAAGATGGGGCAAAGCTCAGGAGGAGCTCAGGCAGATGGCAAAATGAGAACAAATTCCTACAGAATGGACAAGTAGGGTGTACTCACACATACCTACAGAGAAGGAGAGGGAGAGAGAGAGAGTACATTCATATTTGTTCTTTGTAGGAATCTCCACTGTTGCTATAAAGAAAGAGGAAAAGAGGAAGTAGGATTGGAGAACAAAATGAAAAAGAATCAGACAAAGAAGGAGAAAGTAAGGTTGCTGAAATCATGGAAAGGAGCAGGTAGTAAATATGAAGTACTGCATGTTTTGCCAACTGCAAAATAAAGTATTAGGAGAGTGATGATTAGAAGTCCATTACTAGGCAACAATTTCTTTGAAACATTAATTTTATCTTGTGTTAATTGGTTTACTCAGTCCAGAAATATTGATACAGTGCCTGGAATAATACTATATGACTTGTCTTTTGTGTATAATAAGCACTAAATGAAGAATTCAGTGGATGAAGATAGGTTGCTGGTATGTTACCCAAGGTTGTTTGCCCCACAGGGCTCTCTCCTAAATTGGAAGGCTGACTGTGAGTACACAGTTTGTGGGTAGGTGTGTCAGTTGGAGAGTGTGAGCAGGAAGTGTAGAGCGAAGCCGGCCCCTCTCCTGGGCTGATTAAGAAACAACTAATTCTGGGGACGCCTGGGTGGCTCAGTTGGTTGGGCGGCTGCCTTCGGCTCAGGTCATGGTCCCAGCGTCCTGGGATCGAGTCTCACATCGGGCTCCTTGGTCGGCAGGTAGCCTGCTTCTCCCTCTGCCTCTGCCTGCCACTCTGTCTGCCTGTGCTTGCTCCTGCACTCTCTCTCTATCTGACAAATAAATAAATAAAATCTTAAAAAAAAAAAAAAAGAAACAACTAATTCTGTGATATCCACCTCCACACTAGGAACCCAGTCCTTTCCAGGCTTATGGTTCAATTTGTTTAGAGAGCATTTCTTTGATTTTAGTCTTGAGGGGAAATTGCTCCTGCTGCCAGTTGCTTTGTACATGCCAGCTGAGGCCAGTGGCTTGGGGGGTGGGGAGTGGGGTGGAGGTGGGGTGGAGCGCAGCTACTCTGTAGCTAGTCCTTTGATCAGCTGTTTTCTGCCTCCTTCCCACTGTGATTCTGGGTTTGGAGCTTTGCCGGAGCTGGGCTGGGAAAAATGGCTTCCACATCCACCGCTGCCTCCTCTGAACATTCTTGACTGCAGCTTGTCTCCCCACCTCCCCTTATTCTATCTGCAAAATTTCACCTTTCTATTTTCTAGAAATCATTCAAATCCTTGCTCTGGTAATGTCACTCCTTCCTCTTGAGGTTGCTATAAATGTATTCTCTCTCTCTCTCTCTTTTTTTTTCAGTAATCATTGTCATTTCAGTTGGATCTTTGCAGGAGCAGGTGTAAATGTATATATTCAATCTACCCTCTTGAACCGGAAGTCAATTCTCAATTTAAAAATAAATTGCAAAGACCTTCACCTTCTTATTGTTTTCCTTGTGAGCATTTGAAATGTCTTTATTTCCTAAACTGCATTTGTGATGATAAAAAGCATTTCCCCTAAAAATTTATTATTAATAAAACTAAAGCTTGTGATCAGCAAAAGTAAACTATGGCATCAAACTGAATTGATATGATTCCATGAAAGGATAAGAAATTTGATATTTTTATTTTCTGACACAGCTATTGTGTAGGAAAATATGTTATCAATGTGAAAAGGTGGTAAAGATATGTCAAATATTTATCAAAGAGTAGTTATGTCTAGGCACTCTCCTAGACTCTGTATATATTGGTGTACAAAATAGATAATGATAGATGTCTGCCCTCAATGCATTTTTAGACTGGTGGGAGAGAAAATTCATTAAATTCACACAAGTATAAAGAAGACCTTTGTATGTTTTTCAAAGGAAAGGTATGGGTTACTATATGGAAGAATAATAAGAGGAGCCTAATTAAGTTTGGAGGAGTAGGAAAATTTGTCTTTAGGGATGTAACATTTAAGTAGAAGTCTGAGATGTTAGCTATTAACAGGGGGAGTATTGGAGGTGATGGAGGAGCCTGTCAGGTGTCCAGTATGAGAAAAATGGGCGAAGATGGGACCGGAGAAAAGGGAAGAGACCACATCAAAATTCTGCAAAGTCTTAGTTTATATTATATCTTGAGAGCTGTCAAAAGATTTTACCCTTGGCATTAGCTTGATTGGGTTTATACTTTTAAAAGTTTGCTCTCTTCGGCTCTAGGAAGAACAAATTGGTAAGGTGATGCTCTTGCATCATCTTGAGAGATGATGGTGGCATGGCCAGAAAATGGCAATGCATGCTGGAAGAGGTAGATGCGATCCTGGTATAGATTGAATTGACCTGTATATACATTGTGTTGTATTGTTAGCATTTAGTGATGGTGGTGGTAGGTTTAGAAAGGAGAGTTGTCATGGATGACTTCAAAGTTTCTGACTTGAGCAACTGGTGAGATCGAAGTGCCACTTACTGAGATGAAGCATAGAGAATAAGGATGAATTTTGGGGAGAAAATTTAAGAGTTTAGCCTCAAAGTTTTATTTAGAAGAGACAGCTCCACATAGAAATATCAAGAAGGCATTTGGGTATGTGGATCTGGATCTCAGAGAGGAGATCATGGCTAGAGACATAAATTTAGGAATTATCATCACACTGATGTTATTTAATGCAACAGGACTGGAGGATATCAGAGAGAAAGAGGGGGGGAAAAAGATGGCCAAAGATCCAAGACTAAGCTCTGAGGACCTCAACATTCAGAGGCTGAAGAGGAGCAGAAGCAGCTCTGAGAACTGGAAAAGAGGCAGAGAGGTAGGAAGAAAAAGAAAAACAGGTGAGTTGATATTAAGGTTTCCAAGAGCAGATAGTATTTTAAGAAGGGAGAAGTAGGGACACCTGGGTGGCTCAGATGGTTAAATGTCTGTCTTCAGCTCAGGTCATGATCTTGGGTTTCTCAGATCGAGTCCCATGTCAGGCTCCCAGCTCAGTGGGGAGTCTGCTTCTCCCTCTCCCTCTGCTTCTGCCCTTGCTGTACTCTCTCTGTCTCTCTCCCTCTCAAATGAATAAATAAAAAAATATTTTAAAAAAGAAGAAAGAAATAAATGATAACCTCCTTAAAATATTCCTAAGAAATCTTCTAAGTTCAAGGATCCACAAGACCTTTCCCCATAAAAGTTTCAGAGAGGGTGAAACCACATCCTGATACCAGGGAGGGAGATTCTGGGGGCAGAGTTGGGCCAGTGGGCAGGTGGTCTTGGTGGTATGAATCACTGGTTGTTGGGAGGACAAGTAAAGAAAATGTGTCTCAAGGATCTGGCTTATCTAGTACCTTTCCCACTTCCTACCCTTAAACATCTTTGCCATTATAATCTCAACAAATAGTACGCTAACATATATACAAAAAATTGTGGTGAAGGCAGGCTCATTGGTGAATTTCTCAAAAAGAGTAATCTCACCTTGTATTCCTACATGATGGTCTGGAACAGGTTGGCAATAATGAAAGTTGTTAATACACATTGCTTTGAGGAAAAGAGAGTTCATTTTTACCTCGAGTTTCAGACTGATTATTGATGTTATGTGAATTACTCAGATAAGAAATTTGTCTTTCACTATGAAGGACTGAACATAACTTGAAAATTGAATATCAACTTCTGTTGAGTTTTTCTTCCTCCTACCAGCTTAACATACTTACGAAGATGAGATTCTAAAGTATCATGATGGTTTTTTGCATGTGGTTTTTTAGATCAGCATTATGACCAAAGATTGCATTTCTAAGCATTTTGTAGTTCTGTAAGTGTGCAAGAAAAGGTTGGGTTGAATCATGTGAAATTTTCATTTATTTGGTAAAAAATGGTCAAACATGGACAGTTTTATATGGTTCAGCTTAATACTTGATATGTGCCTCGTAGTTTACTCCAGCTCCTCACTGTTCAAGTCGTCTCAGTTACTGTGAACTATTATATGTTAACTTGCACTAAATTTAATTTTACTTTGTAGTACTGAACATGAGATTTTGAATTTTTATCTCCTTTTGTACTTTCTTTGTTAAATGGTTTCAGACAGCTGTAGGGGAGGAACCCAATCCAGAATATAGTGAACAGTTTTCAAGTTTTACCTATTCTCTTCTATGGCTTTCTTTATACCTAGGATGTAAATGTACTGGGTTTCATAGAAACTCATCCTGTTTTTCAGAGTTATTTTCTAGTGTTTCCTTAGGGAATGAAAGAAGCAGCTCAGAAAGAGCCCTGTGGCTATCTTGAAGGAAACTAGCTATCCTTTTATTACTCTTCTCAGGCTAAATGATCTTCAGCTATTTTATGTGGAATTTCATAAGGGAGCAAATTTTCAGTGCTTAATGGTGGTCTACTAAAAGGTCTTCATTCCTAAGCACAATCAACTTTTATGTAGCTTAGTTTATCTTTAAACTCAACTGAGTCTGGAATTGTTTTTGCCTGCCAGGTTGGTAATTTTTGAAAATTGTGAATAGATTCAATGCTCATTAAGATTAGTATATGCATGAATAAAAGAATTTAAGGTTTTGTTATTGCTGTAAATGAGTAAGTGATAGTCTAAGTCAGGAAGTTTGAGTTATTTTTACTTGTGTGCACATGTTTTAAATTTGAAAACTATTATTGGGAAATAAGTTGAAAATGAAGTTAACAAGGACCCATTAGTTCCTTCCTTCTAGTATAGACAACACATTTAGAAAAACATAGGTTTAGCAGTTCACAATCTAGGGACTCTGAAATGATATACACAGTTGCATTTTCTTGAGGTTGTGCATATAGTATCTTCCAGAAGATTAAGAAAACAGAGAGAAGAATAAAGAAAATTGAAGTTCCTTGTACTTCTGCCACCAAGAAATAAACCCTATTAATGTTATGGTGTGTTTTCTCTCCTAGTATACAACAGAATGTGATGATTTAGACTGTTTTTATTTATTTAGTTTTGTCTTTGCTTTGCTCAATGAAAGATAGTATGCAACTATTTCTTCTTATCTTCTGGAAGGGATTGAAGATGAAACTTACCCTATACTCACAAAAAGGGAAGTATGTTTTTAATTGTTAAAGATATGGATTGTGGGTTTAATGGAGCTCTGGGTCATTATGAAAGATAAGAGGAGTGTGAGTTTTGAGGAGGAATGGGGTGCCACTGAAGAAAGCCTGAAGGGAACAGATAAGCTGGAGGAACACATGGCATGGGGTGGTGGAGAAGTAAGGAAGACTAAGAAGATGTATGTATTAAGATGGGAAATTTTCTCAAGGAAAGGAGAGGACCCAATTTCTGAGAAGTTCCAGATGAGTGGACCTGACAAAGAGATGCTGTAAAAGATATTATTTAACTTACCAGGATGTACATTGGAACTGAATGCCCATGGATAACAGCCTGTCCTAGCCCCCAACAGCTGAAGCCTTTCTCTCTTTCCAGCAGGGCCAGAAAAGTGTTCATTCTGTTTGTATCTAGCATATCACTCATTAACTACACAGCAGAAGTGACCTTGCCCATGCCAAAAGATGTTACTCTGTCCCTGTTTGGGTGTCTTCTGTGGACATCTCTCCAACAATGGCCTGGGAGTCTTTCTTAGTTTGGGTTCTCCTAGAAGTAAATTCTGATATGAATATTAGAGTAAACAACATTTATTTGAGGATAATTCTAGGAAACATGGTAAGAAGTTGGGGTGAGCGGGGGAGTGCTCTGTCTAGGTAGGTGGCTCAGTTGGCTAGGCTAAGTGCCTGACTCTTGATTTCGGCTCAGGTCATGATCCAAGGGTCCTGGGATCGAACCCCGTATTGGGCTCCGTGCTCAGTGGGGAGTCTGCTTGAGGATTTTCTCTCTTTCTCCCTCTCTCTCAAATAAATATATAAATAAATCTTAAAAAATAAACCCAAAACAAAAGGGGAGGTAAAATAGGGCTGAGACAACAGACAATCAAGGGAAAAAATAAAAAAAATGAAACAAGTTACCCCTGGGTAACTGGAAGTCATTGAGGAACTCTAAGAAACTGTGCAGAACACATGCTTCAGTGTTATTATCTCCAGCATGAAAAGAATGAAGGCATTTGTACCCCATTTCCATTTAGTCATTGATTGTTGCTTCCTGGGGTTGGTGTAATTCTCTAACACTTCTGATTTGCCTTGTGTGTGGACAGAGGGGTTCTGGTCACAAGAGCAAGCCATTGGACAGTAGGAAGTCAGTTTCAGGTATGACAGTGGTGAAATTTGAAGGTATATGGGTGGGGCACCAGCAACACCTACTGTCATCTGCCCCTTACACCACTTAGACCACTCATGTGCTCTGATTAGCTCATTCCATCCTGCCACTGATCTTCAAGGTGGTGGCTAGTCATGAATTCTAAAAAAAAGAATTTCAACAGATGCCTTATAAATCCCTTTAGCTCCAAACATACTCTTGTCCCTATTACGCAGAAGAAATCTGGGTCCCCAGGAGAGTCAATTACTCTTGCCAGGATACTAACTCATTTTGTCTATTGGTCTCTCAGGATGAACCATAAAATTGGCTGGAAGGCAGTCATTGTTATGGGTTTAATGATCTCTCACTTTGTCTTTTATTGTATTTTATCTCACTCACAAACCTGGATTTCTAGTCCAGCTGGCCTAAAAGTTTCAGGAGAAGTAAGTACAAACTCCTTAAATAGTTTACTGGGATCAGTAGTAAGAAGGGCCACTCTTATTCTCATCCTTTGGTATCCTAGTTATTGAAATGGAGCAGCAGGTAGGTAATGGTCATTGGTTGAAAGCATACACTGCATTCCCAACCTCTAAGGTATCATGCCTTAGTCGGCACCTCAGCTGTCCTTTATGATGCTGTTCAAGCACCCTAAAAGGCCAACAAATTTTGGCATGCAGTATATGGTAGGACCAGTGTATCTCATGGCCATGTACTCAGGGACACATCTCTTTCACCATAGAATGCCTAGCCAATGTTATGTAGGATCTCCTTAGAATAAACTAAACACTCTGTGAGCTTCTAGATCATGGTGTTGGTTGAGGCACTGCAAGAAGGAAAGCAAATCCATTCCTAGAGTATGTATCAATTTTAGTAAAGACCAATTTCTGGCCCCTGCAAAACAGAGTCCAATGTAATCAATTGTCATCAAGCAACTGACTGGTTTCCTCAAAAGATAATACTATATAGAAGTTT
>ML100004.1:13958-26055 GCA_003697995.1 Taxidea taxus jeffersonii
AACATCAGTTTATGTTGTGGACAGGTGGAACATTCAGCCATGGTAGTATCTAGATCTAGATTTTGGGATAT
Organism: Taxidea taxus jeffersonii; assembly: GCA_003697995.1. Taxonomy (NCBI): domain Eukaryota; kingdom Metazoa; phylum Chordata; class Mammalia; order Carnivora; family Mustelidae; genus Taxidea; species Taxidea taxus. The sequence continues at coordinate 14,030 of ML100004.1, forward strand.
GGAATCCATGGTGTTGGTTCCATGTAGTCTCCAATCCTTGCCACATGGCTACTGCATTCATGGACCTATTGTATAAGCATTGAGGTGGTTGATGACAGACTTTGATCTCCACTGGATAAGTCATTCTATACACCTGGGTGTTTAGAGCCACTTTTAGTGGTGAATACTTTCTCATGGACATTTTTTTTTTACATATCAGCTCTGCACATTTATGTCCTATAGGTCTATATTTATCCTCATTCCTCATATCTTAAAGTCTCCAATCTTCCAATTTTTGAAAAAATAAAATGATTCAACAATTTTATATATTACTCAGTGCTTACCATGATAAACAGTCACCATCTGTCACAGAACAATGAATGTTATTATAATCTTATTGACTATATTCCCTATGCTACAATTTTTATCTCTTATTTATTTTTTGACTGGAAGTTTGTTCCCCTTAATCCTCTCCAATTTTCCAATCTTTCTCCTTCCTGGCCTCTGAGGAATGAGCTAAGCTATCTGCCAGTGCTCTAAGAATCCAAATATATGCTACCATCAGGCTATTCTGTCTCTCCACACCTAGCTAAAAACTGGGTATATTGATTGAACTTTTACTCCTGTGAAATTCTCCCACAGCATTATCTTTTAGGAGTACCTCTGATTTGGGCCATAGTGTAATAGCTGGCCATTTTCTGCCTAAACCAACAAATGAAGCTGATCCATTAATGAACAAAGCCCAGGATTTTTCTTCCTTCATCAACTGATCATAAGAGACTCTCCATGAAGCCAGAGGTACAATAAAGATTGGTGACAGAGTTCTTTTCATATAACTTACTGTGATTTCTGGATCTGCTGGAGCCTAATCCTGAATATACTGTTTTCTTTATATAATGGACTATGCCCATTTGAACTTATGATTGGAGAGTTAGGCAACGCCCAACTCAAGATAGGCAGCTTCATATTCACTTTTTACACCATGGTTAGAAATCCAGTATCTATGAAGGTCCAAAAGCATGCTAGAAACTACTTTTTGGAGAGTGAATAGTTCTCTGCTGTGAAGTTCTTTTGTATTCAGGATTCAAGAGGTTAGCACTGTGAATCTTAACAAGACTTGCCAGAGATGATAGCTCCATGAGGTCTGCCAGGAGAGTACACCTATATTAAATATTTTTTTCTTTACCCACTATTGTATTTCATTGCCTTTGGTTCAGTACTATAAAGATCCATTCCAAGGCATGTTCTTCTAGTTCTTGCCAATACATAGTAGCAGATCATATAGTTTTTTTTGATAGATAACCGCTTTCCCCAGGGAACCAAGTTTGATTATGCTGAGACTTGACCCTAGTTCTTGGCCTGGAAGCAGTCAGGGACATGTGGACAAATACTGAGGAGGCAAATATTACCTCATGAGACATCTCCTGTGGGTGAGGCTTTTGTGTGATCTGAAGATAAAAGAAGGCTGCTTCTTAGCAGGGGGATTGGGCAATTTCTGCCAGTCCAAAAGATTTGGTGGAACCCGATATTCAAGTTTCTCAAGTGCATCTAACCAGATTTTCCTGTCTCAGTTTTTGAATCCCATTCTTCCTATATCTAGGGTCTTCTCTAGAAGTATAGAGAATTCAGTTTTTCATTCAGCCTCACATTCAGGTTCTGTGCCTCATATTCAACAGTTGCTCTTCCAGCTGCAAGAGTTGAGTGTCTCTAAAGCCTATCACGGAGACCTTCTTTTCATTTTCACAGAGTGCTCTGATTGGCTGACCTGAATCTGTTGGTATCTTTCCTTCAGTGTATAGATATTTAGCACCAATCAACTAACCAACAAACCTGAGAGTCCTTATGATGTCTCTCAAATTCTATGCATGTTGCATAAGCAAATGCATCCTTTTCTACCTTAATCTCATCCCACTTCACCACAGTTGTGAGTCTTCATAATTATGATGCCACAGCTAACTGTAAGTTATCACTTCCTACAACTGACCACCATTCAGTTCTAGAACCCATCATAAGGATCTGCTTCCTAGAACCATTTCTGTTACCAACTGTCCCACTATCTGTTTCCACAGAAGCATACCATGAGATGAAGATTTGGTACAATCTTTGGGGGTGATCTTAGGAAACCCCAGTACTGATTGAGTTATTAACCCAGTTAGCTTTATGGGTAACTAGAGTTTAATCCTGCTGGGAGAACACAAGGAGTCAAGAGAGAACATGTGTGTCAGAGTTATTTCACTGGAGAAGTGAGAGAGCTGGGTTACTTATACTACTTTGGGTGGTCATTGGTTTAATTCTAGTAGGGATGGAAGTTGTTCTTAGGCATATCCAGCTTGTTCTAGGTGCAGAAAGATCAGATTCTGGATGCCAGAGAAAGCCCCAAGGCAGGTAGAAATCAAGCAATGTAATCAGTGTAGAAATCTGCACTTGTTAAGACCTGAGGAGGTACAGCACGGGCACTGACAGTTTCTGCTTTGGGGCCCAGTAACTCAGCAGAGGACCCTGGACACCTGGTGGGCTTGTGAGTCACATCGGTACTCTGGGGGTGTCTCAACTCGCTACATTTGATTTTCCTAAGCTGGAACATGGCTAGATGTTTTAACTATACATACTGCATGTTCAATTTTGCATTCTTTCTTTTCCACTTAATATTATATAGGTAATATGGTGATATTACATGAAGGAATATTGAAAACATGTCTTTTGGGTGCCATCAGGAGTTTCATTTTCAAATTAGGAGGCAAGTTATAGTCCTCTATTGACAATTTTTGGAAATTAAAAAGCATTACAACATGTTGATAAATATGTTTCTATAGCTATCTATGGATAGTTTTGAATCTATAGACTTAGAGTACACTCACTATTTAAAAAAATGCAAAATGCAAAATGCAAACATCCAGATTTAATCTGCATGTATGTACTTCATTATTGAAGAGTGTTCACTCTCCCAGCCTGCTACCGCTCCCTCTCAGCTTGCTGCCTTACCACTGCAGAAGCACCATCTGTGTGAGTGCTCCTGATAGACAAATTACTTCCCATCCTGGGCCTTGATCACTTGTATGGGGTAGTGCTTAAGAAATAATTGCTTTGGGGATCTCAGAGTACTCAGATCTAATGAATTCTTCTGGCATCTTCTGAAGTGGTCATGGGACTTGGGACTGAGGTTTCAAAAGATGGATTAAAAACTTCGTAGGCTGTAAAAATGTAAGACTGGGCAGGACCAAGATGCGAAAGGAATTCTGTGACACCCAACACAATCAGCCTATTTATAGACTTATTTGGTGTACATAATTGGAGGTTTCTAGTTTCTCTGTGGAGGTGGGGTGGAGTTGGGTTTCCAGATAGCTGTGCACGAGCTGAAGGAGCACTGGAGGGTAAATAGCACATGGCCTACGTGACACAGCAGACCTTTAGAAATTTCGTTCCCCAAAAGAATTGGCCAAGAAAAGGGCATTTCATCGTGTACATGAAACAGACTTTCAGGCACATAAGTTACGCACTGAATGAGCTCAGAGGGGCTCAAAAGCATAAAGAAACTTTGTTTAATACAGGCTCTGTGACTCTTCCCTGTCCCCGGTTCTTGCATGACATTTCAAGCAGGTTTCACAGTTCTTAAGTTATTTTTTCAATAATCCTCTTGTGTTAGCACTAAGATCCCAGTCTTGTCGAGCAAGCACATAGTTCCTGTCTAGTCCACTGTTGTACAAAAATAAAAAATAAACCCAATTTACTTCAACTTCTCTTCCCTAGATCAAGCCTGTTTCAGACTTATAAGCCTGCTGTGGGAGAGGCGTCTGTGGTCAACTTCTTGCTCTTGTTGATGTATGTGCTTCCTCTGTGAAGCTACTATCCAGTCAGAAAGCAGCTCAGGAGGATAGTGGCTGCTGTAGGCAGCTTGTGCAGGTGCAGTCTGGAGATGAGCCCCTTGGGATTTTGTGCATGTGTGATTGCTGGTTCTTTCTCTCTTCCAGCTGTGGCTCTCTTCCCTGTGGCTCCCAGGATGTGGGCATGCCTCTCTTCCAGTTGGAAGTAATGAGTCCCCCCCTACCCTGGGGCTTTGGGTGTGTTGCACTAGGCAAGACCCTCCTAGCTGCTGGTGCCTCTGTCCTTCCAAGTAGTCTAGGGTTGACTTTCTTTTACAATTACCACGAATCTGCTTCCTCTACCAGAGTCCACATCTAGTCTCCAGAGAGACCCACATCTTTCCTGCATTGGTAGCAGAGCAGCTCACTCCCAGGATAGCCCCCTCTCTTCAAACTGTCACCTTTTCCTTCAGTTTCACCTGGTGGGAATGAGTTTTTATTTTTCAAAGATGAGGGGCACATGCCAACTTTTGTAGAAGTTCTTCTCATTTGCCTTTAGGTTATGAAGAGTCATACCCCTCCCCACTGCCAAAGAAAGGAGAGAAGAGATGCCATCGTAGCCCAACAGTTTGCTCCAAAGGAAACATTTTCTCTGGTGTCTTCACTTTATAAATCCTCGAGGGAGATAGGGTAACACTGACAGAACTGGTTTTATAATTCTTAGCATGCCCCATATTTATTGGTGCTCTAGATTCTCACATGAGGATTTGGGCACTACTCAGCATGTATACTGGTCTTGGTCTTTGGGAACGCAGCTGTGGCTGAGGTAAGTCTCACTTGAGGTACCACTAATCTGAGGTAAGTCTACCACCCCACTTCCTATGCTTTGGAGTCAGACGAGTACAGGTTTAAATGTCGGCTCTCCTTGTAACTGAGCAACCTCAGGCACATAACTTAATCTCTTTTGGCTTCAGTACAAAAGGGAAAACAATACTTCTCAGATATGGGCTTGTCATGAGGAGTGAACAATGCACGATCTCGATATGGGGACACATGGGTGATGAAAATGATGATGGTGGTGGCTCAATTCCCTCAGGTTCCTGAGTACCTTCCCATCTCCACCTGCTAACAAGACAAAGCTGTAGCCATTGCTTAGACTTCCAGCCTACCATTATTCCCCCAGCTCTCCACTTCTGCAGTGGCAGAAAGGCCAGGGAAATCGCAGGATGGCAGTCTTAAGCATCTTCATCCCTCAGTGGAATCCTGGGAAGAGATGAAAACAAGTAGGATATGGTCATGGCCTCTTATTCTTTTCTCTAGTTATTCTTATCATATGCCCATTGGAATTGAAGTGTTAGAGGAGTTGGCTCTACTGTTTCCTCTCCCTGGTCATCCATTCTCTCTCCAGCCTGGCTTACCCATTAGGAAGGGTGTTCAAGGAAACCCTGGCTGGTGGCAGAGTGCCAGGCAGTCTTTGCCTGCAGGGAAATTTGATGTGGCAGCTATAACTTATTGTCCTTGCAGTTACCCTGCATATGCCAGAGAAAAGAGCTTTGTAAATAAGTGCGAGGAGTTGATAGCAAACATTTCAGATTGCACTGCAGTGCTTCTAACACCATTATAGGGTGCTGATTTAGTATTGGCTCCCAAAAATGAAGGCTACCTTGAGTACCGAATTACCATGTCTCCAGGGCAATCCTTGACATTCTACCCAGGCTGCTAACCAAGTCCTCCATGCTTCATTTATGGGATCTGACACTATCACAGACTCCAGCAATATAGCTGCAGGCTCTAGTAAACTCCTAAATTAAAAGTCAACCCAGTCAAGGATATTTTGATGTCCGGGGATTTGTATGCAGCTCCCATTAGGATTTGTACCCAAGTAACTTCTGACTTGTTGAAATGAATGCAGATCCTTCTATCTTAGTGTTCTGTTTTGCATAGAATTTTTTTAAAGCTAAGATGAGATTTTCATGTAGGTCAATCACTCTCAGAAAGCTTCATTTTTGTGCAAGAGGCATATTACATATGTAAGGGACTCATCTGCAGAAAGCATAAAAATACTCTACTGAAAATAAACTATTCTTTTTGGTTTTGTGCTTCACATTCTACATTCCAATGGAGTCCACCTAACGAACAGCCATTGAAGAAAAAGGAGAGGGCAGAATCTCTTAATGAAGCAGTCAGAGATAAAACTGAGGTTGCCAGAGAGGGCTTTTTTCATGGATCTAGGTGGTTCATAGATTAGGTGGCTGATAGAAGCTACCAAACATTTAATTGCAATCATATTTTGGTAACAGAAATTGGTAGTATGCCAACCTGTTGGCAAGATTTTTAAAAATAATGTACTTCTCAGAGCAATGCAACCAACTACAGTTTTTATTGGTTCATTTTTTCACTCCCTTCCATGACATGCAATTTAGATGGGAGTATTGTCCCAGTTACTCAGCAGTGATGTGTAATCAATGTGCTCAGCAGCCACTCAGTCATGTGTAAGAAAACTGCATTGCGAGTCTTTGGTCTTACAGCATTTGGTCAGCTAGCAATTTACAGAAGGGGTAAAAGGAAAAAAAAAAGCAAAAACAAAAATAGAAGCAGACCTTCTGGAGCTTTTGTTTTTTTTTGGTACTTTACGTATGCCAGGTTCTTCTCTTAACTGTGTTGTGCTTAGAAAAGGTAAATGGTTTAGAACATGTAATTTAGCAAGAGTTCTGTTGTTTAAATTTTGATCTATAGGGGAAACAAGTCATTTTTATTCATTCATTTTTAAGATTTTATTTATTTATGTATTTATGTATTTATTTATTGAGAGAGAGAGAGAGAGCGAGCACGCAAGTGGAGGAAAGGGCAGAGGGAGAGGGGAAGAGAGAATCTCAAGCAGACTCTCCCTTGAGCATAGGACCCAACATGAGACTGGATCTCAGGAGTCTGAGATCATGACCTGAGCCAAAATCAAGGGTCGGGGCCCTAACCCACTGAGCTACCAGGTGCCCCAACAAGTCATTTTTCAAAAATTTTCTTCCTATTGCCAATGGTATAGGATTTTTTAAAAATTCCAGTTGTTCATAACATAAAATCACAAACTGCTAATTAAGAATCTCCATGTCAGCCTAGATGTTGAACCAAAAAACTTAGGACCGGAAGGGATCTCAGAGAACATCTAGGTGAAACTTCTTCTTCTTATCTTTGCCCCTATTCTGTCAAAGAGCAAACGGAGACCCTAAGAGATGAGATGGCTGTCCCAGTTCACAGAGCAAGGTGATAGGCCATTGTCTCATGCTCTGGCTTTCTGATTCAGTTTATCCAGTGGTAGAATTTTAGAACTGTGAGAAGTGAGTACAGAAGTACTCTGAGGAACAAAGCAGGCTGAAGAGAGGCACACTGTTGCTAAAGAATCTGTGCAGCACTAAGCAAAATAACCAAGGAAACCTTCCAAATTACAACAGTGGTGATGGTAGAGTGAGGCAGGGAAGAATTAACTTTACTGGGTTTTGAACTACATTATAAAGCTTTCTTAATTAAAACATGTAGTATGGATGCACAAACTTATAAACCAATGGAACATACTAGATTCAAATATATATAGAAAGTTGGCATGTGACCAAGGATCTCAAATACATAGGGAAAGGGTAGCCTATTTAGTAAATGATGTTGGGACAACCGTTCAGCTACCTGAAAAATAATAGAGAATTAAATGTAAAAAAAGAAACTGTAAACATTCTACAAGATAAGAAAAATAGTGAATGCCTTCATAACCTTGGTGTGGAGAAGGCTTTTCTAAGTATGACACAAAATCTAAAGGCATAAAGGAAAAGACCGATGAATCAAAATACATAAATATAAAGAAGTTCTTTGTGGAAGGTCCACTGAGAGGGGCAAAATTGGGGAAAAATGCTGGCATCTCATATCACTTACAGAAGAGTAATCACCTTCATGTATGAGAACTCCTGAGTGTTGTGAAAGGCCAATTCATTAGGAAAATAGTCAAGAGATATGAACAGAGGCCGTACAGCAAAAGAAAGAAAACATATTAAAAAGATATTGTCACTCATGTTAAGTGAAGTGTAAATTATATATTCACTGAAACATACTTCTGTAATTTATTGAATTGATAAAAATTCCAAAGTTCAACGATACACCTGTGTTGGTGAAGCTGTGGGAAAGTAAGCATTTTCTAAACAAATACTTCCTTCAGGTGACAGTGGGAAATCTAGGACAATTTAGGAAGATCTCTCAAAACTAGCAATGCATGTATCTCTGTCCTTTTAAGTCATTCCACTTGTGCATTCTACACATACTAGTTATATATATATGTGTCATTATATATAGCTGTATCTATCTATCATCTATCTACCTAGCCATCTAGGTATTTAAAGATATTCCCTCATGAATAATAGTGAAAGTGTTGGGATAAAACTGAATCTCCACCAATAGGTGATAGATTAAATAGATCATGGTACAGACATGAAATAGAAATAATAGAGCTGTGAAAAAATTATGAACTAGCTCTTTGTATACTAAAGTAGAAGAACCTTTAAGAAATATTGTGACAAGTAAAAAGAGTTCAAAATACTGTATAGAGTTGGTTCCCCTTTTTTCTTTTTTTGTAACTTCGCATGAGGTGGAGGGAGAATATATATCTGTATTTATTTGCTTATGCATAAAAAAACTTTAGAAAAAACCAATAAGAATAGTGGTTTTGTGTGACAGGTGGCAGGAGATGAGGAGCTAGGGGGATGGGGAAGGGAGTAGGAAGAAATGTTTTCACTGTATACCTTCATATAAATATAAGGAACCGGGAAATGTGTTATCTTTTCAAATAATTAAATGTCAAAAAGAAAAAAAAATGTTAGAAGGAAAAAAAGTATCACTGACCTTCTGCATCGGTCAGGGTTCCAACAGAGAAACACCCATAAAACACACATACAGAGTTTTATCGCAAGAAATTGGCTTATGCGACTCTGGGAGCTGGTTAGGCAAGTCTGAAATCTGTGTATCAGGCTGTCAGGGAGGGCTGGCTGGAAACTCTCTGGCAGGCACTGATGCTACAGAATTTCTTCTCCCTTAGGGAAACCTCAGTTCTGCTCTCCTAACCTCTCAACTGATTGCATTAAGCCAGAGATGGAGGCTCATCTTTATGTAAAGTCAAGCTGATTGTAGATGTTAATCATATCTACAAAATACCTTCACAGCAATGCCTAGATTAGTGTTTGATTGAATAACAGGGGACTAGAACCTAGCCAAGCTGACACATAAAACTAACTATCACCTTCTTTGGAAATCTAGTTTGGGATCAAAGAAATGGCACTGTTTGAACATATATATTAAACATGACAAAAAAACACATTGCTTGTCTTGGATTTCCTGGAATAATCCTGGGATCAGATATATTTTTATCAAATCTGAGATGCTCTTGATTGTAGGACATACCATCATTTTTTGTACCACCAAAAAAAAAAAAAAACAACACCCCACCAGTTAAACTGACACATTGTTGATTGATTGCACAATACATCCTTATTTCAGTGATGTTAAAATAACAAAACTATGTGTACATTAGAATTTATGAAAATATACCCTACTCATGTGCAGTTAGATCAATGTGTCAGACTAGTACATTTCAATTTTGATTCAGAAAATATGATCATGTTACACATAAAACATGTTATATATGACATATATTACACATAACACTGTCTGGCTCAAGATCTAAAAATTAGCCCTGGGAGTGCCTGGGTGGCTTAGTCGGTTGAGCATCCAAACTCTTGGTTTCTGCTCAGGTCATGATCTTGCGGTTGTGAGCGCAGTCTGCTTTGAGACTCTCTCCCTGTGCCCTGTGTGTTCTCTCTCTCTCAAATAAATAAAGTAATAAATAAGTGAACCCTATAGAGGAGAATCTACAGAAGTATCTCCAATGGTAAGTTGGGATTGAGAGGCTTTTGGAATGGAGAATAGAGGGTGAAAGGAGAGTCCTTCCTGCCTTCCTTCCCTCTACCCTCTGCCGCCCCTCCACTCAGGCAGGATGACAACAGCCATCTGTGGCATTGTTTGTCCCTCATGCTGAGAATATTGGCTTTTCCCACTTCCTTTCCTTCCTCTTTGACACTGGAATACTTCAGGGAGAGGCCAACCAGAAGTATTTCACATGCTAAGCCCAAGTATTAAAAGACTGCTTATATCATGATAACTATAGAAATGTCTAATTTTCTTTCCTTTTTTTTTTTTTTAAGATTTTTATTTATTTGACAGAGAGAGATCACAAGTAGGCAGAGAGGCAGGCAGAGAGAGAGGAGGGATACAGGCTCCCTGCTAAGCAGAGAGACCAATGTGGGGCTTGATCCCAGGACCCTGAGACCATGACCTGGGCCGAAAGCAGAGGCTTAATCCACTGAGCCATCCAGGTGCCCTGAAATGTCATTCAGTGATTTTCTTTTTATTATTTTTAATTTTTTAAAATTAACACATAATGTGTTATTTGCTTCAGAGGTATAGGTCTATGAATCTGAATCAGTCTTAAACAATTCACAGCACTTACCATAGCACATACTCGCCCCAATGTCCACAACCCAGCCATCCTATTCCTCCCCTCTACCTCCCAGCAATCCTCAGTTTGTTTCCTGAGATTAAGAGTCTCTTATGGTTTGTCTCCCTCCCCCGTCCCATCTTGTTTCTTTTTTCTCCCTCCTTTCCCCCCAGGATCCCTTGTCCTACCTCTCAAATTCCTCATATCAGGGAGATCATATGATAATTGTCTTTTTCTGATTAACTTATTTTGCTTAGCATAATACCCTCTAGATCCATCCACGTTGTTGCAAATGGCAAGATTTCTTTTTTGATGGCTGCATAGTATTCCATTGCATATATATACCACTTCTTCTTTAACCATTCATCTGTTGGTGGACATCTGGGCTCTTTCCATAGTTTGGCTATTGTGGACATTGCTGCTATATACATTTGGGTGCACATGCCCCTTCGGATCACTACATTTGTATCTTTAGGGTAAGTACCCAGTAGTGTGATTGCTGGGTTAGAGGATAGCTCTATTTTCAACTTTTTGAAGAACCTCCATACTGTTTTCCAGAGTGGCTGCACCAGCTTGCATTCCCACCAACAGTGTAGGTGTGTTCTTCTTTCTCCACATCCTTGCCAACATCTATCATTTCCTGACTTGTTAATTTTAGCCATTCTGACTGTTGTGAGGTATTATCTCACTGTAGTTTTGATTTGTATTTCCCTGATGCTGAGTGATGTGGAGCACTTTTTCATCTCACTGTAGTTTTGATTTGTATTTCCCTGATGCTGAGTGATGTGGAGCACTTTTTCATGTGTCATCCATTTGGATGTCTTCTTTGCAGAAATGTCTGTTCATGTATTCTGCCCATTTTTTGATTGGATTATTTGTCTTTTGGGTGTTGAGTTTGATACATTCTTTATATACTTTGGATACTAGCCCTTTATCTGATATGTCATTTGCAAATATCTTCTCCCATTCTGTACTTAGGTTTATTCCTAGGTATCTTATGGTTTTGGGTGTAATTGTAAATGGGATAGACTCCTTAATTTCTCTTTCTTTTGTCTTGCTGTTGGTGTATAGAAATGCAACTGATTTCTCTGAATTGATTTTACATCCTACACTTTACTGAATTCCTGTATGAGTTTTGGAGGGAGTCTTTGGGTTTACCACATAAAGTATCATATCTCTGCAAAGAGTGAGTGTTTGACTTCTTCTTTAACAATTCATATGCCTTTTATCTATCTATCTATCTATCTATCTATCTATCTATCTATCTATCTATCATCTATCTATCTATCTATCTATCTATCATCTATCTATTTATTTATTTATTTGTTGTTGCTGTTGTTGTCTGATTGCTGAGGCTAGGACTTCTAATACTATGTTGAATAGCAGTGGTATTGGATGGTCTTGCCTTGTCCCTGACCTTAGGGGAAAAGCTCTCAGTTTTTCCCCTTTGAGAATAGATATTCACTGTGGGTTTTTCATAGATGGTTTTGTTGATATTGAGGTATGTACCCTCTATCCCTACACTTTGAAGAGTTTCGATCAAGAAAGGGTGCTGTGGGATGCCTGGGTGGCTCAGTTGGTTAAGCAGCTGCCTTCGGCTCAGGTCATGATCCCAGCGTCCTGGGATCGAGTCCCACATTGGGCTCCTTGCTCGGCAGGGAGCCTGCTTCTCCCTCTGCTTCTGCCTACCACTCTGTCTGCCTGTGCTCTCTCTCTCTCTCTCT
>ML100005.1:1128-38025 GCA_003697995.1 Taxidea taxus jeffersonii
TGTTTCCTTCCTTCCTTCCTTCCTTCCTTTCTCCTTCCCTCTCTCTCTTTTTCTCTCCTCCTTCCTTCCTCTTTCTTTTCTTTCTTTCTCACTCCCTCTTTCCTTCCCTCCCTCCCTTCTTTCCTTCTTTTTTAAGATTATATTTATTTATTTGAGAGAGAGGAAGAAAGAAAAGAAAGAGGAAGGAAGGAGGAGAGAAAAAGAGAGAGAGGGAAGGAGAAAGGAAGGAAGGAAGGAAGGAAGGAAACAGTCTCTAACGCTCTTGCTTATAACCCTAGGCCCAAAGGATCCATCCGTCTCCTTTCTCTATTCAGAAACAATTTGGAGGATCTAGTGAATCTGTAATTTCAAGAGACAAGAAGACGGTATGAAAGCAGAGACAAGATCCCAGTGATAACACCATTAATAAAACAAATTATTTTCTTGTCCAGAATCATCTTCCTAAATATACTGTATATCTTGTTCTATGTCCTTTGTTGTCTCACTTTCACTATCTAAAATTCTGCCACTTAACAGATATTAGTATTAGGTAATACCTCTTTGTTGTAAATGTTTCTGGGATTTATTCGTTCAATGAATATTGATTGAAATCCGCTGTATACCAGGGGCTGTGCTATTAACTGGCAATATTGGACAACAACAACAATAAAACCAGACACGTTTGGGGATGATGGTTGTGATAAGTCATTCACAATTAGTAAAAATTATTTCAACTGATCTGCTTTTTCTTGCTGGCATTCATATGAAATGATTTTCACTGAGGAACAAGACTGTTGTATGGATGGATGAAGTGGCAAATAGGTGGTTTGGGAACAGGATTTTCCACCCTAATGATTAGAAGTGAGCTGGTTAGCAATTTACTGCTTCTCAGCTCCAGATTGACCCTGCACTACCCATGCGTTGGTAATAAGCTGGGTTCTAAACATGTCTCCTCTGCAGCGGACATGATGTTAAGCTTTGTCAGTGGACGGCACTGCAGGGATATTGAAGAATGAGACCCCTGTTCTAATTCTGTGTGCTGTGCTTGTACTATTATTATTGTTGTTGTTCCCATAGTGTTGTGGGTATGTGTAAGGCAGATGGAGCTGGCCCTGCGCTGAGCTCACAGTCCCTCAGTGACCTCCCCGCCCTGACCTGGGGCCGGCAACTACCTTCCTGCTGTCCTTCCAATGCAAACACCTCACATGTCTGGCCCCTTGCTTACGACACACTCCAGCCACCAGCTTTGGCTCACCTACACTCAAGAGTTACAGAGCCCTGCTTGCCTCTATCCCCACAAGGTTGCTTCCTGACTTTCCAATAAATGCACAAGCTCTGGCCCGGACAATCCAACAAAACTCTCCACCATCCAGCCGCTTCAATCATGCCTTTCCTGACAAGGTCTAAACCCCAGCCTGGGGGAGGGGACATCTCTTTCCAAGTTTGCGCTTTGCTATTATTCTCCTGTCATCCTGGACACCTTTTGAGTTCTCTCTACATATTTATCATTACTTTCATATCATAGCTTCACAATATTTTATATTAAATTTGCTCTTTAAATGACTGTTGGTTTCTGTCTCCTGGCTGGGCCCAGACTGGTACAAAGAGCTTTTGAGACAAGACACTAGGAAGAGTGCCCCATGGTAAAAGAAGAAAATTAAAATGTCAACAAAAAGCTTCACTTTACACTGAGCTAAGTTCAACCTCAGGAAATGAAAAGAGAACCCAGTTATTGTCTTCTTTTTATTTCCTTTTCCAGTGGTAGATATTCTATTTTTTTAATTTAATTTAATTTTTTTCAGTGTTCCAGAATTCATTGTTTATGCACCACACCCAGTGCTCCATGCAATACGTGCCCTCCGTAATACCCACCACCAGGCTCACCCAACCCCCCAACCTCCTCCCCTCCAAAACCCTCAGATTGTTTCTCAGAGTCCACAGACTCTCATGGTTCATCTCCCCCTCTGATTTTCCCCAACACACTTCACCTCTCCATCTTCCAATGTCCTCCGTGTTATTCCTTATGCTCCACTAGTAAGTGAAACCATATGATAATTGACTCTCTCTGTTTGACTTATTTCACTCAGCATAATCTCTTCCAGTCCCGTCCATGCTGACACAAAAGTTGGGTGTTCATCCTTTCTGATGGAGGCATAATATTCCATTGTATATATGGACCATATCTTCTTTATCCATTCATCTGTCGAAGGGCATCTTGGTTCTTCCACAGTTTGGTGACTGTGGCCATCGCTGCTATGAACATTGGGGTACAGATGGCCCTTCTTTTCACTACATCTGTATCTTTGGGGTAAATACCCAGGGATGCAATTGCAGGGTCATAGGGAAACTCTATTTTTAATTTCTTAAGGAATCTCCACGTTGTTTTTCAAAGTGGCTGCACCAACTTGCATTCCCACCAACAGTGTAAGAGGGCTCCCCTTTCTCCACATCCTCTCCAACACTTGTTGTTTACTGTCTTGTTAATTTTGGCCATTCTAACCATTGTAAGGTTGTATCTCAGTGTGGTTTTGATTTGAATCTCCCTGATGGCTAATGAACTTTTAGGAGGGAAGAGACATTAAAATGTGGATATTCTGTTACCATGATCACATTTTGAAAATTAAGATTATATATTAAATCCTTAAAAAAATCAAAGCAAAAGAAAATTGACAGGACAGTATTGGCCAGTAAAAAGAACATGGGTTTTGCATCCGGTCAAAAGTTTTGAATCCTGATTCTACTGCGTACCACCATTTTCATTTTCAGCAGTTCCCACACTGACACCTGGGAATCTCAGTTCCCTCAACTGTAAAAAGGGAAGAATACCATCCACCGTATGGGTTTGCATGGGAATTACATAGGGCATCACACACAGCAGGTGCTACTCAGTAAACATTTGCCTTTCCTCTTTATCTTTCTTTTTTTTTAATGAAATTCATTGTTTTTGATCCGAAAGAGGATATTTCTTTTCGCTGGGATCTACCGAAACACAGTGGCTGCTTGAGACAGGATTTCCACCTTTGCAAGTCTGCCCTGTGAGCTTCCCTCTTGCAAAGCAGTGAGTTAAGAGAAGAAAGTTGCTTTCATGTGGCCTCTTCACTCCCAGCCTGAGCCAGGTAATGCTGCGGATGCAGGTTTTCTGAGCACCTAAAAGGATTGTAGCAAGGTCCCTCTTCCACAGGGTTTTAGGTTGGAAATTATTTCAGTGCTCTAATCACAGCATTATTTATATATGTTTTCTTTAATTGTTTTGAGTTTAAGAAAATGTTCGTTGCATATGGGATTATGTAATTATGTAGGTGATAACGAAGTTCTGGGCTTTCCTATAGGAAATCTATTTAAAGGGGAGCTCATTCTTTTAGGGTAGAAAGAAAGGCAGGGAGGAGTTACAGTGATGGCAATGAAAAATACATCAGAAATGTTAGTCAAGCAATGCTCGGAGACCTGGCTCAGAGCCCAATTAGGATGGAACAAAGATATATATATATATATATACAACCTAGTTAAGCTAAAGAATCTTTAATTAAGCTCATGGAAAGCCAAGGGTTTTAAAGTTCAAAGAATATGTAGACTTCTGTCAAATTCCTTTCAGAGAAGGGGACAAGAGAACTTTGTAGTGCTCACAGAGAGTGACAGACAAAAATAAAGTCTGAAGGAAACTTAAACATAACTAGATGAGGGGGGAAAAAAAAGAATAGGATTTTGTAGAATATTCTTCTGTGTTTGCACATTATGCTGAAAGAGGCTGCACTGGATATTTCTGCTTAAAAACCACACAGGGACATTACTTATCAATAGTGATATTTAGGAACACCTGGGTGGCTCAGTTAGTTAAGTGTCTGTCTTTGGCTCAGGTCATGATCCCAGGGTCCTAGGATCGAGTCCCAGGTTGGGCTTCTTGCTTAGTGGGAAGCTTTCTTCTTCCTCTCCCTCTGCCTGTCGTTCCCCCTGCTTATGCGCTCAGTCTGACAAATAAATAAAATCTCTCTAAAAAAAAAAAATAGTGATATTTAGGCTTGAGAAGCTCTGAATAATTACATTTCTGAATGACAATAGTCCATACTTGATCCGAGCTCTTTCAGGAACTCTGCATCCCTTGGAATACCCAAGCACCAAGACTATACTGACGTGGCCGCAACTGCTCCTGGTTTCCATTTACAGACTCAAATCCTGTTTGGGCTGGGGCTTCGTGCCTTGTTTATGGGTTTTTGCTTTCTTACAATAAATAAAAAATAACAGTAATAAAACAAGCACCTCCTGTATCTATCTGGTCAGCAAGATCTGTAACCGCGGACTTCTCTCCGTTCTCGAGTCCAATCCCTGCACTTCCACAGCCACTGACTGATTTCAGGTTCTCATTCTCCAGCTCCTGGGCTATTCCAAAACTTCTGATACTACTTCCTCACTTCCAGCCTGCTTAATTTATTTATGTCAGCCTGAGCTTCTGTCCCACCAACGGCTATCCATTGCCTAAAGGATCAAGCCTAGACTCTCCAACAGATGCCTGAGGCCCTTCCCCCCGTGACCCTGTCTGTCTTCCCATTACCCCCTCCTGCTGCTCTTATTCCCCCACACTGGCTTGGGCTTTCCAGCCATACCGAGGCTCCTCACTGCCCAGGATAACCATATAAACTTACTTCAGGGCAAGCTAGCAATTGGCACTGTGTCAAATTGATATTAATCTGGGGAAAAGATTGAAAGCTTTGCGGGCTAAGAGTTCATCCAAATAACCATGTAACCATTATGCAGACATTCTCCTAGGAAGCCACTTAGTGACCATCTGTTGTTACATGAGCATTGCCCTTGGGACTCCCTCTCCTCCACTCCAATCGGTTTTCATAGCATTCCTTAGAACTACAATCAGTGCTCTCCCTGGGAGGAGCTCTAATAAATACAATTGCACCATCTTTTAATTGTCAAGTAATGTTTTAGCACCCCATCTAGAGTGGCACCCTTGAAAGTCACCCATCTGATCAACCCCCTTATGTACAATGACAAATCTCCACCCATCCTTCAAGATTCAATTAACATATCACCTCTGGGAAAATCTCCCTACATAACCCCCAACTCTTACGGAATTAATAAAGCAGACACTTTAAATCCACAGAGTACCACCAGGGCTTTATGATTTCTATCCTAAGGTAGAATATTTTCGAATATTATCTCACTTTTTCCTTGCAACTATCCCTCCTCTAGTTCTATGCTATTTTTTGTGCCTCATTTACAGGGTAAATGGCAGGTAAATGGTACCATTATAGGTAAATTATAAGTTGATAGGTAAATGGTACGGTAAATGGTAGAGCTGAGATTCAGAGCCTAGCAGACTGGCTCCAGAGTCTTTGCTCTTAGCCTGGGGCTTAGCTATATGCTTAGTTATTTTTAAACTCCACTGACAATGTCTCTTGTGATTATCTCTACTACAGTAGGCGTGTAATTGTACATTAAGTATTTGCTTACATGTTGGTGTTCCCTCTAGATTTTGAGATCCCTACAAGCAGGGCTCTTACCCATATATACATCTCTAAGAACTTGCTTAGACTTAGTAAATATTAGGCAGTTTCTGAGTATTTGTCAAATAACTTATCAATCAGTTGTCATAAGCAAAGCCTGTGTTGGATCTCTATTAAGAACTCAAGAAATGAGGGCGCCTGGGTGGCTCAGTGGGTTAAAGCCTCTGCCTTCAGCTCAGGTCATAATCCCAGGGTCCTGGGATGGAGCCCGCCATCGGGCTCTCTGCTCAGTAGGGAGCCTGCTTCCTCCTCTCTCTCTGCCTACTTGTGATCTCTGTCTGTCAAATAAATAAATAGATAAAACCTTAAAAAAGAAAAAAAAGAACTCAAGAAATGAAACTCTGAATATTTTAAAAGACTTGAATTTCACACAGGGTACTTGAGAAAAACACGGTATTTGGTCACGGACCTCCTCAAAATCGAAGCAAATGGAGAAATTATACTTGCTAATGATAAATTCATTTACCAAGTTGCGTGTGCAATCATAGGACATTTTCAAAAGCAACTTTTATAATGTAGCCTAAAAGCATATTGGTAAAAATGTTTTTGGTGTCATCAATATAATGAAAAAAATTAAGATGATTTTCTGATAATCGCTTCTAAAAGAATTACTATAATGCAAGGATAATTAAGGCCAACCAGGGAGATGAAAACCTTCAGATTCAAGATGTGAAGAAATGTCAGAGGGTGTGAAACAATTGTTCTCATTTTTTCTCATTTGTAAATTCATTTTATGCCTCCGAGTGCAATATAAATTATTTACCAAAATTAGCTGTAATCACTTACAGGGACAAGTGCGAGCAGATTCACACATAAACCTGTATAGTTGCTTTATTTGCATGTAAACTGTGCTAATGTCTAATTAGAAAGGTAACTATAGAAGTAAACAATGCTTAATGTTGTAAAAAAAATCTCTACTCCCCCTTCTTCTGATTTAAGGAAGAAATAACAAAGAAAAGAACCAGTGGCACAAGGGAAAAAAATATATTCTTGTTTGAAAATCTCTCCGGAAACTGTATTTTGAGATAGAATTACGTCTTTTTTATCCAGTTCCTAATTCTCTGCACCAATTATCATACACATTATGAAATGTGCTAGAAATGTTCTTTTAGCTTGGAACACACACTCTGAAACGTCTGGCCACAGGCACCCACACTTTAACTGAGGTTGAGGTCTTCCCTTTTCCCCTGCCTGAGCTGTTGGCCCCAAGTCTCCCCTTCGATGTTAGGCATGGTCTCAGACCTTCTGTGATGTTCTTGGACAAGGACAACTTGAAAGCTAGCCGATAAGGTACCATGAAAAGCATCTGAAATTACCCAGCTGAGCACACCACTCAGTTACTTGCTAATTATCATCTTTCCTGTTCTATCTGCTTCCAAAGCACCCTTCCCCCTTTTCTCAACCCCGGACAGGTAGGAACAGTACCCTGATGGCACCTCAGCATCCAGATCAGTCCCTATTTAATTGTTAGTGCATGTTGTACATGAACATAAATGCAAGGGACTTAAGAGTCATGGAGCATTGTCCATATGGTGTTGGAGGCAGATCTATGACAAGACGGTGCTTTCTGAAATCAAACTGGCATCTGAATGCCTCCCTCCGTGGCCACATCTATAAATGACACTGAGAAACAAGCCCCAGGTACTGTGGTCAAACCATGGAAGTCTCCTATTATAATTGAAGCAACTCCTGCCCTACCAGAAGGGAATCAGTCGGATGGCTGACGTCAGAGAGATTGTCAGCACACCCAATGACTTTTGTGGAGGAGAAACTAAAGGCGTCCAATGTAGTCTTGGCAAAGCCTAATTTCTAATCTCAGCTGCAAATATAGAAAGCTGACTCTTATCCTACATTACATATGCCTCACACACACCAGAAGTTGGTAAAGATTGTGTTCAATGAGACAATTAATAGAACCATTGTTATTTTTCATTTGTGCCTTTGAATGTCCCTTTTCTGTAGCCATCATGTCTTCCTGTGTACACATGTATACACGCACACATAAACATGTACTCGGGATATATATAAAGGCACAGTTTCTGTTGGTGATCTTTTGGTGGTTAAGCTGTTCCTGGTGACTCTCGTTCTCAGTATAACCTCAAGTTCAGCAAGCCACCTACACGCAAGGACGGTAGACCCAGCATGCAGCCAGTGTTAAAACCCAAGTCAATTTATAAGCACTGCCATGCCTGCATCTTTAACTTTGCCTGTAGCTGTAGGCTAGACTGCATTTCAATCAGTTCGAGTTCAGCTGTCTGTTTTATTACACCCCGGCCAGGAACACTTTGGGGATTTTTAGTCCCTTCAATGACAAATGTATATTCAACTACTGCTGTGAGCAGCAGCCCACAATGCAGGTCACCAAAAGACAACAACCTGAGTAGGTATGTCAGAGAAACGTTCGGAAAGCGGTCTCCATAGGTGTCTGCAGTTGCCTTACCTTCAATCTTTTCAACCTTTCAGAAGCATGTAAAGTTGTTTTTCTTAGGCTTATACCAAAAGAGTCTGTGTCTTTTAAAAAAGAAATACCTAGATTGCCTAAGACATTCTGAGTAAAACTTTATACAAATTTGTCTCAGTCAGATGACAGACAAAGACAAGATTTTTATGCTACCTAATGAGGTCGTTGGTTGAGTGTGTTGCGTTTTTTAATACAAATCAAGAAAGCCTCTTCATGCATACCAATCTGAGACTCTTGCTTCACAAAGCTGAGATAAATGTCCTTAAGTGCTACGATGCATCAGCTATGAAGAGTGAGACACCAAGAGAAACTCTCCTGTTCAGAGGAGACATTGACATGGCCCAAATACATGTTTACCTTGATGCCTGCACCCGCTGTGAAGGCCTGAGCTGTGCTGATGGACCTGAATTATCTTCGTGAAGTTCTTTTCCTATATCAAGGACGTAGGAAATGTTCATGAAGTCTCATCAATCAACTTAAACTTTCTTTCTGCTGACCCTAGATCCGACTCCATCTGTTATTAGATTCCAATTAATTTGTGCAAGATGCAAATTGTATTTAACTGGAAGAAACTCCGTGAAATTTTAATTGTTGGGCTTCACTTACGATCCTCCCACCACAGAATTCCACCTACAAATACAACTTTTGAGAGAGTTTGGCCTCGTAATAACTTTTGACTTACTTCTCTTCATTCTTATGCCTATAACACCAGGAGATAATCACTTGACAACTGAAGGCACATCAGAGAATAAATGTTTTTAATGTCTGAAGGCTTTTTTTTAACTAGTTTGTGACATGCATACTTCTTCTTGCTCTATATTGTCTATGGAACCTAAGAAATAAAGCAGAGTATTTTCCATATGAGGTTTACCTTTAGGACCACTTGGCAAAAGCCATGTAACCAGATTTGTCTTAATCAAACCCAGATAAGGATCAGCCTCCTCAGAGAACAATCAAAGATGCTTTGATTTCCTAACATAAAATCCACAATGGACAGGAAGATCATATCCAAATCAATACTCTTTAATATCACACTTGTTCCCAGCAATAAATATTAAAAGAGGCACTGAGCGCTAATGTCAAAGTCCACAATGAATGTGTACATACTTAGAAGTGTTGTAAATATGTATACTGTTCCTGTTCCTTAGTCTTTCTTTCACATGTTGTTTTTGCCAAAACCTGGCAACACTTCAAACAATTAGGGAAAGGGAAAAAAAATATCCTTAGGGACTATCCTTCAATAATGTTTTGTTTGGGGACACCTGGGTGGCTCAGTTGGTTAAGCAGCTGCCTTCGGCTCAGGTCATGATCCCAGCATCCTGGGATGGAGTCCCACATCGGGCTCCTTGCTTGGCAGGGAGCCTGCTTCTCCCTCTGCCTCTGCCTGCCACTCTGTCTGCCTGTGCTCACTCTCTCTCTCTCTCTAACAAATAAATAAATAAAATCTTTAAAAAAAAATAATGTTTTGTTTGAAGGTGAAGCAATTCTGTTACATGATTTTCCCTTCTTAAAACCTCTGCAGGACACAGTGCTCGAAGTTGTAGAGATGGATCTCCCTGTTCACATAGTGCCCTATCCTTTAAAATATCCCTCTTTCTTGTGAATTGTTCATTGTTTTCTAAAGAAAACTGTGGACCTACTGCCTTAAAAAGCATGATCAAACCTCTGGAAATGCTTTACTGTTTCCATTTTTGGGTGAAAAATGCCCCTCCCCCCAACATGTGAGTTCTCATAAATAACACATGGAGAGCCTAAATTATACTTTTTTACAGCATTGCACCTTACTCCTGCCCCGTCTCCCCCAAACTACCACCTTAATCCTTAGAAAACTCCTCTCTTTCTCTCAGCTACCTCTTGTGAGGGAAAGAACTTATCTAATAAATTCATTTGTTTCCTATGTTAGTTATTAATATGTCACCTCAGACAGGATGTTTGCCTGGGTCACGCAGGTTTTCAAGAAATGTTACCGCAATACCCCTTTTGCGGGGAATCTGGCTGCTCGTGGAAAACAGCCCTGAGCAAGATACATGAAACTGACCTTCTACCAAAGCTATACTTACAGACATTTTGTCATCCCAAATACTTCTGGGTTTTATTTTTCACCTTCTCTTTATTTTCTCTTGATCTTCCCTGACAGGGATTTTTCTATGTTGTCAGTCTTTTAAAAGAAACTGTTTTTACTTCCATCCATGCTATCCATTTGCTTTTTCTTTCTATTTTATTAATTTTCAAACATCAGACTTTCCCTACTTCTGCTTTTTTGCATGTGTGCCCTGCTGTTCCTTTCTCTAACTCTTAGGTTTCCTGGTTGGTTCTTCAATTCTCAGTCTTTCTAAGAGGCTTATTTGGAGCTTGTACATTTCTTTCTAAGAACTGATTGACTTACATTCCACAAGTTTTGATGTGTAGAATTTTTATTTAATTTTTTGGTTTTTTTAAAGTAATTTAGAAGGGCATGTTTTATTATCTAGCCATTCGAGTTCCAACTGTATCAGTCAGAGAATGTGGCCCATATGATACTGGTTCTTTGGCATTTGATGATACTGTTGTGTGGCCCCATGAAGGATGCTCTCATGCAGGTTTCGTGTATATTTGGAAGTATGCTCTGTAACTGTCCACTACAAGGTCCTTCTCACATCCATTACGTGAGGCTTGGCCGTCGGTTTCATTTTAACTTCTACGGCTTTATGAAGTTTTGTCCTTACATGTTAAAACACCCCACATACATTCATCCCAGTATGATTATGAATTTGTACATTTCTCTGGAAATCCTGACAATTCTTCATAAAATTTGTAGCTGTGAAGCCAGCAAGGCACAATTGCAGAATCATTATATTTTATGCAAGCGTGTTCTTCTGGGGGGCACCCGGGTAACTCAGCCTGTAGAGTGTCTAACTCTTGATTTCGGCTCAGGTCATGATCTCGGGGTCATGAGATCAAGCCCCAAGTTGGGCTTCACGCTCAGTGGAGAATCTGCTCGAGTTTCTTTCTCTTCCCCTCCATCAGTCCCTCCCACACATGCTCACGAGCTCTGTCTCTCTCTCTCAATAAATAAATAAATCTTAAAAAAAAAAAAAAAGGAAGAATTTCCCTCTTACCATTCTGGAAGGGTCATCCTCACTCTTAATAAAATCTTTGCTTTACCATCTGTTTTGTTTCAGTATTCGCACAGCCACTCTACCTCTCTTCTGCTTCGTGTTTCCCTGAATGTGTTCTCTAGTTTCCTTTACTCTAGTTTCCTTTACTCTCATTCATTGCAATGACATGTTTGATGTGCTGCTCACAAACAACCTACTTGTGACTTTTTGAGAGAATCTCTCTGTTGCAACTGGCACACACAGCTTGCGGATGGTTACTGATACAGTAAGGGATATGGGTGGCTAGAGAACTTAAATTTTATATGACAACAGAGAAGTAGCAGAATGAAGGGAAACAACAGGAGAGAAGTGCAGGAAAAAAAGTGAAGAGATGAAATAAGTTTGCTGACTGCCTCATCCTGCCCACTCAGAGCGTTTAGAAGGATGGTTGCCACAGCACTGGCAAGTTTCCTTTAAAATAAGGATTCTCGTCTTTAATATAATTCATGACTAGAAGAAAGGAGGACCCTTGAGGAAATGGCTGAGTGCAGGTAAGAGTAAAGAGGGTACAATGCGCGCCTGGAATATCTTGTGCTTGCAAAAAGCAAAAACATTTTCAAGATTAATGGGGTCTGTCAGAAGGACACAGGAGCCAACTTGAAGGGGCTCTTCAGTGGCCAGAATTATGTCAATTGGAGCATCAAAAAGAATAATGAGTGTAGTTGATTGAAGCACTTGGCGTCGATGAAAATCCATGTGTCTATAATAACTCTAAAGAAAGAGAAAACCAAAGCTAAAAACAAAACAAAACAAAAAAACCCATTTGTTACCCATTGAGGCCACTCTTCAAGCAGCTTCTTACTTTGAAAAGCGCTAAATAAAGGGGAGAAGCATTTACTCTGCCTTTCAAGCAAGAATTTTACTTTAGGCTAACAAAATAGTCTCAACTGATGAAACAAAGACTATTTGAGAGAAGAATGCCAGATAATATATTTAGAAGGAATGAGATTAGGAAATCATCCTTTTACAACTTTAATCGATTCAAAAGATTATCAATTGTTGGTAACGTTAAGTAAATAGTTGGTGGGAAAGAGAACATCTTTTTGATACCAAATTAACACGACATAGTCACGAAGAAAAACAACATTGGATTCTGTGGGGGGTGGGGGGTGGGAATCAATTCTAAAGGACCTTTTGTGACTAGTAAGCAAATTGAGTATCAGGAGATATTAAGGAACCATTACTATACGTGATAACATTATTTGGATATATAGGGGAAAGTTTCCACTTTTTAAGAAGCACAAAAAAACAAAATAATGTCTATAAATGAAATGCAGGATATCCATCGTGTCCTTAAATTTCTGTGTGATATCAGTTTGTTCTGTTACAGGAGTAACTTTCAAATCTTTAGGAAAAAAATGGTTATTTATGCAAATATGTACATGCACATCTATTTCTTTTCTATTATTAGCTCTTAAAATTTTAATATTCATAATAAAATGTGTTAAATAAATAAACACATTAAGTCTAAAGTTAGTTTATCTATACTCCTCACAAACAATGCAAGACCCAAGCAGAAGTTTTAACACTAATCCTATCCCTTTGATCTTGTCATTGTTGCTCTGTATTTTTAGTTAAACTTCATGATTAAACCCAGTAAATCAACCATCATCATCATCATCCCCATATTTAGATTTCCCACATGTTTACATTATGCTGGTTTATCAATGTTTCTTGTATCCCACACAAGAGTGAATTTGCCATTCTTTCCATAGTTCATCTTTTGATAATTCAGTTTTATTCCATGAGTAGTAAATTTTCCCAATTCTTTTGTCCAAAAATGTCTCTATCGCTCATGCTTAAATCATAATTGAGCTGGTTATAGAAACATAGTTTAATATTATTTCTCAAAACTCTTTGAAATCTTCATTCTTTGTATCCTCCTTACTTTTATTGAGACTGGAAAGTATGCAGACAACCTAGCTGTTATTAATTTGGAGGTATTATATTTTGGTGTGCTGGCTTTTTCACTAAATATTGCTAGATCTGAAATTTCCTTTATTCTGCCATGAATTCATTGTGGTCATTGAATCTAAAAATGCATGCCTTTTAAAGATTCTGGAAAACCTTCTACCTACCTTTGAGCATAACCTCTCCGCCATTCTTACTATTTTGTCTTTCCACATCTGCTATTTATTATGTTGAAACTTGTCCTCTGATCTCCATGTCTCTTTACTTCTCTTCGTATTTCCACCTTTTTATCTCTGTGCTGAACATTGCACAGTTCCTTCAAATATATCTTTTAGTTCACTAATCCTATGTTCAGCTGTTTAACCTGTCTACTGGGTTCTTCATTTCAAAGATTATATTTTTAATTTCATGAGACCCTATGAGCTCCCTTTTCTAGCAGGACCACTCTTTATACCCACTAAACATATTTGCTTTATATTTCATCATATTACATGTTGCTACCCTATTATTTCAAGTTTTTAATGTTTAATATTCTTGTTTATCTTATATGCTGACTTTCACCCATTGTGGACCGTTGGATCTAGAGTTTTGAAATACTGTATGTGAGTTTATTATTTGGCAGATGGGGCCTTCAGCAATAAAACCTCTTATGATCCACATTATAAAGGTATTCCTAGTGATTTCTTTTTTCCTGCTAGGAGCTTTTGGGCTATGCCATTTTATGTTAATTTCTCAGTTTGAGAATTTCCAGGCAATTCGGACAACATAAATTCAGTCATCAAGTTAAGTTGAGGCTATGTCTGTATTTATCAATTCTCAGAATCTAGGTGAAGACACATAATCATTTTGTCATCTTTCCCAACTGGTATGCAGAAATTTTCTAAGCTGCCCTTTCACTGCACATTATGCCTCTGGAAGTCGACTTTATGAAGCTGTAAGCTGTATAAACCTCCAACTCTTTCTTCTAAGCCTCTCTTTCTCTGAGCATTTCCATGACGGTCAAAAACTCTAGGGTTGTACAGTTTTAGCTCACACACTTACAACAGTGATTTTCATTTTACTCTTCCTTGTTGTCTTCTGTATCATGCTCCCTTTGCAGTTCAGCTCTACACCTCAATTAATTTTTATTATATTTCTTCCCACATTCCTAGATGTTAGTTGCTGGCAAGTTTTTAGATTGCCTAGTTTACCATACTGCCACAAATGGAAGTAGATCTTTTTTTCTTTCAAACTTATGTGATATAAATTTTCCTCATTGCCTTTTAACATTTTTACTTAAATTCCAGCAGAAGAAAAAAATGAATTTATGCATACTAACATTTGAGTCTTCTTTCATGAATGTCTCTCAGGATAAGTTATGTTCCTCTGAAGTTCCTAGTCTATGAACCTTCAAGATCTTCTACTGTTATTTCATTGACCTACATTTGGCCAATAAATTTATTCCTGAAGAAAGAAATTAGGCAAGGGAAGCACCGTCTTTCATTTGATATGTTCCTGGTTTTCATATGTTCATCTTTATTATTGTCAGCTTTAATATCTTTGATATTGCTGTCTTTTCTATTCCTGGGGAACTATGCTTGACTTGTCTCTTAATTCTCAGAGAGCTTCTCTTATACCTATATGTTCTCCTATTCATCCCTATCCCACTGAAAGTTAGACCTTCTACTCTCTTTTTAAGTCAATGATCCAGGAAGCTCTTATTCTCTCCTGATCCCACTGGTGTACCTAAGTGACCAGGTCTCTCATTCGAGCTTTTGTTATTGTTCTTAATCCATATCTAATGGACTTACTGCCTCAGACATTGCACTTTTTGTTCATCACAATATGTTCAAAGTCCTATTATTTCTTTCTACAGAATAGGATATGTGTCTCACTTTTCCACTTCATGGTACCAGTGAATTGTCTTTTGGAGACAAAGACTCTTTTGATGCTTGAGGTCCTGATGTCCCTACTCTCTTCTCTTCAATCTCTGCCTCTTGTGTGTACCAGTGTATATGATTACTACTTTCTAGATTAAATTTACAGAATTCTGAATTCAAGGTTTCCCATTAATTACAACTTCTTCCTTCCCTCTTTTTCCTTTCCCTCAAATTCAGAATTATAGAATACCTTAACACAATGGTTATTTTACTTTGATATTGCCAAAAAAAAAACCACTAAAGTTGCTTATTGGCACTATATTTAGTAAATGTCTCCAATATCAATCAACACCATTTCAGAGCCAAATGGGAAGGAATAAAATATATATAATCATCGCTTCTTCCTTATACCCTGTCATAATTATAGATCCCTGTCCTTCTCATCCCTGTCCTGTGTATAAAATTATTTGTGTTACCTTTTTACTTTATCAAATGAGCATTGTCTAGAATAAAAGCAATCTCCATTTCCTTAGTTATACCGGGGGTATTTGTGAAAGCCTTAGTAGGAAGAGATCCAGAAGATGAATCAATTAATATATATAAATTATAATTAATGTTTGACCAGCACCATGTTACCAAGGGCATAATATCTGCCCTAAAGGGTCCTGCAATTCTTTTTTTTTTTTAAGATTTTATTTATTTATTTGACAGACAGAGATCACACAAGTAGGCAGAGAGGCAGGCAGAGAGGAGAGGGGAGAAGCAGGCTCCCTGCCGAGCAGAGAGCCTGATGCGGGACTTGATCCCAGTACCCTGGGATCATGACCCGAGCCGAAGGCAGCAGCTTAACCCACTGAGCCACCCAGGCGTCCTGGGTCCTGCAATTCTTATGAGAGGAATAGGGATGAAAGAAAGGAAAATGAATTATTGCAGGTATGTGGACAACCAGAAACATTTTCAGAAATTTAAAAGAAGGAGGTACATAAGACAAACACCATATGATTCCACTCATATGTGGAATTTAAGAAATGAAACAGATGAGAGAAAAAAGTGAACGGGGAAACCATAAAACAGATTCTTAACTACAGAGAAGAAACTGAGGATTGCCAGAGGGGAGGGAAGTGGGGAGGGTGGGGTAGAGGGGGGATAGGAATTAAGGCGGGCACTTGCTGTGATGAGCACTGGGTGTTACATGCTACTGATGAATCCCTAAATTCTACTCCTGCAACTAATATTACACTGTATGTTAACTCACTGGAATTTAAACAAAAACTTGAAAAAACAAACAAACCAAGGTACAGAAAAAAGCAGTTTTATTTTAATTCAAGAATCCTGAAAACTTTCTGAGCACTTTCTCATATATGCTTTGCCATGATACTTTAAAGAGGTAAAATAGGACACTGGGTAAATGTTCTAATGGTTTATTGTTGTGGAAATGGAGCAAAACAGGAGCCAACTTTCATTTGGCTCAGTCTCATTGTTTCTGAATTCAGGTAGCTGCTCACTCTATATCAGTCATTCAAGGCTAAAAGATGATTTATTTTTTATAAAATTGATTTTTGTCATGTGGGTATTCTTTGAGGCTCTGTGACTATAATTCATCCTCCCACATTCAAAAGATGTAATTGAAAGGCTATTGTGAGCTTGGCCTCAACCTCACAGCTTATTAATGAGCACAGTCGCGGAGCCTGAACATGCCCTGTTATCCAGAATCCACAAGATGGCAGTAGTGCTCATTTTTTTTTTCTTTAAGGCCCTTAATTTTATGACTCACTTTTTTTTAAGAAAAGGATTTTTCTTCTGAGATATTTCATAATATGACTAATAGTGATTAATCTTATATTTCTGAAAATCCTGCAAGTAACAGAAAATTACGTGCCAACATCTTGTTCTTTGCATCAGTGTTTTTAAAGTTGGTCACCTCATTCCTCAAACTGCTCTCTCTTCTGCTATCAGACTCTGATACCATGCGGTACAGTACAGTAGTCCCTAGTAGACATATGAGGAACTTAAATTTAAATTAATTAAAATTAAATAAAACTTAAAACTCCGTTCTTCAATTGCACCAGCCATATTCTATGGGCTCAAGAGTCACATGAGCCTGGTGGCTGCCATATTGCATAAGACAGGCAAGGGCATTGCCTTCACTACAGGAAGTTCCACTGGACAGCACTGCCTGAGGGATAATGGCTCAAAGATCCGAATGTATTTTCAGGAACTGATATATACAAATCGTATCCCCTGTCAATGTCTTTCTCTGTGGCCCATTCTGAAACAGAAATGAAGGGGAAGAGAAAATTGAGTTAAAATGCAAGCTTTCACACACATTTGGGTACAGCGTGATCTAAGAATATTACCTCATCCTTTGAAATATTCCCATGCGGACCATGTGTTTAGAGTGCATAATTTTGGACATCTTCAGGGCACCCGTTAGCATTCCTTTTTTTTTTTTTAACTCCACTTACATTATTGAAGCCCAGCATGGTCATGGCTTTCAGAATACAAAAATAAAATAGTTGAGCTGGAAAGGAGGCTGGGGATCATCTGATCCAGAGTCCTTATGTGACTTAACAAGACACAGGACCATAGAATGAAGCAAGTTGTACAAAGGCAGGTCCTAGTGCAGGAGACCAGAAACAAATTCTGTTCTGGGTAATCTTGGTTGAACTTTTCTTTACCTGACTTGCATTACACGGAAAATGAAGGAAGGACTGGGAAAGGTCATATCCAAGTTTCCCTTCAGTTCTAAATTTCTCTTCAGTAACACACTTAGGATTAAGAATTAAAGGGGTATCAAAGTCACAGGATAAAGACAGTACATCTACCTTGAGTATTAATTTTATTCAAATACTTGAGGAAAAAGTGTTTAATATTTTGACTGGTAAGTGATTTAAAAACAATCTTTTTTTTCTCTTTAAAAAATGCAGATATTATGGAAGAGATAAAAACAAATCTACAAAGGAATATGATTCCTGTCGTGGGCTATTTGAGATACACTCCCAAATCCCTTCGGGCTTCTTATTCATTCTTTCTGCCTTTAACGAGAGTTTTCCCGTCCCCGCAAAGATTTTTTTTAATTAATTAATTAATTTGCCAGAGAGAGAGAGCACAAGCAGGGGGAGCAGCAGAGAAAGAGGGAGAGAGAACAGGTTTCCCACTGAGCAGGTGCTAGGCTGATCCCAGGACCCTGGGATCATGATCTGAGCCAAAGGCAGATGCTTAATCGTCTGAGCCACCCAGATGTCCCTAAGGACAGTTTTTATACGTTTGAGAACTGCTTCAGCAGGCAACTGCACATGAGTGAAAGCCTTCCATATGACAAGTTTGGAGACCTGGCCATAGTTTGATAAGGTCTACAAGTCCAGAAATTTCATTTTGTTAAATCCATGATGAGGTTAAATGAAGTTAGTTCATGATAAAATATGAAGTAAAACTGTAATGCTTAATTAAAGTGGTGATGATGGTGGTGATTATATCAGAAAACAAAAACTAAAAAAATTATAAAACATTACAAAAACATAATCTGAGCTTCCTGAAAGCTAAGTAAAAAGTAAATAGAATGAGTGTCATTATTCTCATTCTATAATAAATGAAGAAAAATATTGTATAAGGAAAGTACACAAACCAACCCAAATTCAGAAGGATCAAATGCAGGCTTTTTAAAATCAGGAGCATCTGGATTATATAACAAACATTGTGTTCAATAACAATTTTACAAATGATGGAAAAGTACTCTTCATAAAGTAATTTCTTAGGCTGACCTTAAATAAAGGTGAAAACACGTTGTTGTTTGAAAATTTTTCAACCACTTTTACCGGAAGGTTAGACACCGGTATGTTTCAGGTAGATCGCATTTAAGGGACCTAACCTGATACAAGGTAGATCTTAGAGAATATGGACAGATGAATGTCTTTAATTTGTTTTAGTGGTAAATGCTTTATTTTCTCATCCTGCACAGTATCCATTCATCCGTCAATGGACATTTGCGTTGCTTTAACCTCTTGACTATTGCGAATAATACTGCAATAACCATGAGTATGTAGATACATCTTTAAAATCCTTCTTTCAGTTATTTTGAATATATACCCACCCAGAAGTGGGATGGCTAGGTCATATGATAATTTTTAATTTACCCATTTATAATTTTTTGAGAAACCTCCATTCTGTTTTTCATAATAACTACACCATCTTACATTCCCACCAACGGTGCATAAGGATTTCAATTTCTTCACATCTTCATCAACACTTGACATTTTCTTTTGATAGTGGCCTCCTAATAGACAATGGTCACTTACATGTTGCCCCATCAAATATCAACTGTGACAACTGGGTTTTTAACAAGAATATTATATAATAAGCAATTTAAGACAAAGGGTTGTTTGGATGACCTGAGTTACAGAATTGTAAGGGATGCAAAAGTCTTCCATCTGTACGTTTAGTTATTTGAAATGTTGTAATAACGGTGAGTAGCCCAATAGCAGTGCTCATGGTATATACCAATAGTTTTTTGTTTGTTTGTTTTGCTTTGCTTTTATTATGTTATGTTAGTCACCATACAGTACATCATTGGTTTTTGACGTAGTGTTCCAAGATTCATTGTTTACATATAACACCCAGTGCTCCAGGCAATACGTGTCCTCCTTAATACCCACCACCAGGAATTTCTGTTCATTTGCTTGGGTTCATTGCGAACCCATTCCCCCACCCCTTCTCCTCTAAAACCCTCAGTTTGTTTCTTGGAGTCCCCAGCCTCTCGTGGTTTTTGCTGATGTAGTATATAGTGCTATCCCAAGAAGACAACTTGGTTTCCCAGTTCTGCTCCTCCCAGTAACAGGTTGTGGATCATGGGGAAATACTTAACCACTCTGAGCTCATTTCCCACATCTGTGAGTCGGGAATAACAATATCTACCCCACTGTCCATTATTGGCATGAGGATTAAATGAAAGGATGTACATAAAGTATTTGGCACATAATATGCTACCAACAAATGTTAGCTTCTTTTCCCTTAATCCCCAAATCTATTTCTCATGCAAGTTAATATATAGAGAGATCAGGACCTGAATTTTTAACAAAAATCTGATGGGAAGTTCCAGGAGACATTGAGCAGCTGCACTAATTTTTAGAAAGACTTTTTTTTACAGTAGTCTGCACCAGACATTCACCCTGATACTACCCTACCTGAAGAGGAATCTACTACTCAAAATAAAATTTAAGCAATGTTTTCTGGAGAATAGTTTTCTTGTCTTTAACTTTAATAGATGTTAAATATAAAGAGTTACCATGAGTGAATGGTTCTGGAGCCTTAAGTAAATAGATCTTAAAATTTATATTAAAAAAATTTTATATTAAAAATATATATTTATATTTGCATTCTAGATGTATATAGAGAGGAGGCTTTACACCAATGTCTTTGGTAGTCTACCAATCCATCCCACTTAACAAATGCAATTTCTTTTAGGAATTTTTAGGAATTTCTTAGGAAATGCAATATTCCTAAACCATAGCTAAATCACGTCACACCTCCGCTCAAAACCCTCCAGTGGTTTCCTACCAAAAGCTGTTAAGCTACAGATGGCAGTTACATTTGTCCATTTTGATCATTGCTATAAACTCAGTACATAGAATAGTGCTAAATAGATAACAAGCCCTTAATAACTACCTACTGAATAAATACATAAGTAAGGAATATATGAAGTCATCAATTTGAAGGAATTTCCATATGGTATTCTTGGGTTCTGTTTACAGGTCCTTCTTATGTTTCTAAGAAGTCCTTGACTTCCCACCAATGTCCCTCAAATGGAGTCAGGAAACCAGTCAGTCCCTAGTAATAGAAGTTGTCACTCCCTCTCTGAGATTTGGATCTAGTGTCAGTCAGTACAGGTGGCCATTCTAGTACTATACACTCTTTTTCCTTTCTCCCCTGGAAAAGACACCTCACTCCAGCTCAGCTTCCGTGTCAGTATAAAAACTCACAACTTATATGATCTTGGACATACTTAGTATCTTTAAACCCATCTAAAGCACCCCTCTCACAGATGGAGGCAAATAAGGATTATCAATAATGTTTTGCTCTTTCTACATAAACAAATGTTATCATGAGACTATTCTTGGGGGTTTCACTTAACTGTGTTGAGTTTTAGTTGTGAGTTTGATCCAACATTTCTCTCTTTGGATGAGTTATCATTGCAAGAACAATGGCCTGTTGGGAAACAACCAGGTAATCTAGCAATAGAATTTCATTAGAACCACTTCTATTCTTTAAAAAATTAAAAAATAAATATAAATTAATTAATTGAATTTTTAAAAAAAAGAACCACTTCTATTCTTTCATTTGGGCTCCTAAAATTACTATGTCAATTAAAGTGTGCCTCAAACATAATGTTTAACGAGCTTTGTACTTGGAACTAGAAAACTGGACTTTCCCATGCCCAGTGGCAGTGTGTGTGTGTGTGTGTGTGTGTGTGTGTGTGTGAGATAGATAGATAGAGATAGAGAGGGAAAAAGTCATGATTTATCAAATAGTCAACTAAGGATTTAGAAATAGATTCTCATTGGTTTGCATTCAGATATTTTCAACATGGTCTGACTGATAAACTCATTCTAATCAGTGTGACCCAAGAATTCCTGAACTCAACTAAATGTATGTGGTTTAGTGATATTTTCTCAAAGACTCAGAAAGAAAAAAACATATAAGGAGAGAAGAAACATTACTAGATTGAAGTATCAATGAGTGAAATTTAGAATAATAGACTTTATACCTTAAGATACTGTTTTCAAAAGTAGAAGTGGATTCATATCACCTGAGAACCCTGTTAAAAATGCAAGTTTTTCTTCATTAGTCCTGGACTGGGATTGAGACTCTGAATTTCTAACAAGTCCAAGGTGATGCTGAAGCTGCTGGTCCACAGTTCACACTGAGTAACATCATTTTCAAACATGCTAACAAAAAGCCTAGTTCTTCAAATTGATAAAGAAGCCATCTATACCATGTAAGTCAATGCCAACAGTGATTTTATAATTTTTTTTAAGATTTTATTTATTTACCCGACAGACAAGGATCACAAGTAGGCAGAGAGGCAGGCAGAGAGAGAGAAGGAAGCAGGCTCCCCGCCGAGCAGAGACCCCGACTCAGGGCCCGATCCCAGGACCCTGGGATCACGACCCAAGCCGAAATCAGAGGCCCTAACCCACTGAGCCACCCAGGCGCCCCGCCAACAGTGATTTTAGAAGGTCCTTGAATCATTGTTAGTTCACTGATGGGATCATGATCACATTATGGGAAGGAATCATTATTTTACTAATCTACTATAATCCAAGCTCCCTTCATCTCGAGGTGTGAATCACTGATGCTTACATGAGTCTTTACTGCTTGAATTCAAGAGCTACAGGATGAGTCTTCTGTTAGCCATCTTCCACATTTACAGGAAAATGAAACAGAATCATATGCAGCAACACTGTATAAAACTTGGTGATCAGAATGGTTGACATAAAAAGGGAGAAGCTGAGACCCAATAGAAGAATAAAAGCTCTGTTAGAAGTTCATCTGTGGACAAGATTTGTCTGCTTAGCTTTGAACTTTAGGAAAGGCCCTGAAGAGTGATGAGGCACATAGAAAGACCTGGAGATGCTGTGTATCACTTGGAGGCTAGCAGCTTGCTGCTTACTTGTCTCCTCAGGCTCTGTAGTCCCTCTGCCTCCTCCAAGCCCCAGTGCCAAGAGTGGTCACTGTGAGCATCCCCATGTCTCTCCAGGGCACACTCAGCACCAGAGGCTATGCATTAACAACACAGAACAAAAGAAAGGAGACATTACATGAAAGAGCCAGAGTGGAAACACCAAATTAAACTATTCAGTATGTGAATAAAATCCATTTACTTTCGAGCCTTCCCTACAGAGTTCTCTGGCATGCCCTGTTGTGCTGCATCAAGAAACAAAGCAAAGTCGGAGTCATTTCCCTAGCTGACTGAACCGAAATATAAGTGGAGTAGATGTGAGCATATCCAGAAACAGCAGATTCATCCACTTACCGTAAGGAGAAGACTCACGGGCCTTTGAATTTGGCAGTTTCATGGTCTGACTTATTTGTTTAAATAACAAGACATAACTTATGTGCCTTATAATTTCATAGTTCAAAATAAAATGATTTTGGCTATGACACATCAAATTGAATACTAAGGAGAAAAAACGACCACAGTGGTCAAGGTCATTAAGACTCATCTAAATATTGAAGCACATTGGGGCACCTGGGTGGCTCAGTGGGTTAAAGCCTCTGCCTAGGGCTCAGGTCATGATCCCAGGTCCCGGGATCAAGTCCCACATCGGGCTCTCTGCTCAGCAGGGAGCGTGCTTCCTCCTCTCTCTCTGCCTGCCTCTCTGCCTAGTTGTGATCTCTGTCTGTCAAATAAGTAAATAAAATCTTTAAAAAAAATAAAAAATAAATATTGAAGCACATGTTTAGTAAGCAGGGTGGACACACTGTGATATGTTGAGCTTTATCAGTATTGGAGTGAAATGAGTGTGAGAAAGAGAGCTTACCTATGTAGTTAAGGAAGAAAGTATAAAGAAAGGAAGACAGAGAGCCAATGAGTTCACCGTAGGGAAATTTTACACTTAGAGGCAGGTGGAGAGAGAAGAGCCACAGAAGATCTATTAAAGGAGTCACAGCCAAATGTCTTAGCACAGAAGCCAAAGACAAGTGAATGGTCCAGGAAAGAGATAGAGGTATCCAATCACATTAAATATTCAATAAAGTTCAAGAAGTATGAGCACTGACAAAAAGCCAACTGGATCTCACAAGTAACTGACCATTATTTTATCTTGAGTATAACATAGAGTCAATGAAAATGAGATGAGAAAGTAAAGTGAAAGTGTAAAGTGTTGGTAGGGAAATGGAAAAGTTTAACCTTGTATGAAAGAAGATTAAGAAGGAATAACAAAATTAAGAGTTTTGAGAGCAGGATGGAGAGAATACATTTATGTCTATGTAACATGGGAGATCTGTGGCTGGGCTTCAGTCTCCTATTCATAGTAGGTGATGGCAGTGTCATTTCTGAGAAGGGTTAGTACAGTCATTCTGAAACAACTGGAGAATTAACATGAGCAGAATACAAATACTGCTGAGAAAAACATAAGCACATTTAAAGTGGGTGTAATTTAGTACTACAATGATCTTAAAACTCACTTTTAAAACACACTGCCCATTTCTTGGATTACTTTAAGTTCCTCATTTTGGTCCTTGGAATCCATAGGGAAGCCAATTTTACCCCTCCAAGGCATGCCTCTTTGGCATATTGACTATTCTAAACTGGATATTTTTAAGAAATTGCAGACACAGGAGCAGCTCTAAAATTGAGTAGAAGTTACACTTCTGTAAGAGATACTTGCATGTATAGGGAAATCTCTATATATAAGGTTGTCTCCCTCAATACCAGAAAGAGGGTGATGACTCTAAATCTCTAGAAACTGTTCCCAGTGGAGAAGGCCTAGAATTAAATCTGCATTACCTTTGTTTACCGTACTTTTCCTGGTAACCTCCAATAACTTACTCCATACCCCCAACTTCTTATTTTTGTCTTTAGCCAGAGAGGGTATTTAAGGTGATGGTTTCAGGTATTTTGAGAATTACCCAGTTTTACTGGGGTGTCTTCCATGGAAACAAGAAGTATACATACTATTAAACTTGTTTGATTTTGTCCTGTTAATTTGTCTCATGTCAACTTAAATCTTAGACCAGCTAGAAGAACTTAAAGGGTAGAGTAAATTTTTTTTTCCTCCCCAACACCAGTCAGCAAATTACTGAGTCTCAGAATCCAAGTGATTAGGCCAGCATTGTTTGTGCTGGTTGATCACTCAAGGCAAAGCAATGAGGAAACTGCACAGGGAAAAATTAAGACAATAAGAGAGAAGCTTACCTACTTCAATAGCAGCAAAGGGGAACCTGTTACTGAGATTAAGCTCCACCAGAGCTGGGAAATTACACCTAGGGAGAGTGTCAATTTTTGCTGCAAACAAACTACCTTAGAAATTAATGGTTTAGGAGCCTGGGTGGCTCAGTTGATTGAGCAGTTGCCTTCGGCTCAGGTCATGATCCCAGTGTCCCTGGAGTCCCACATTGGGCTCCCAGGTCCATGGGGAGTCTGCTTCTCCCTCTCACCTTCTCCCCTCTCATGCTCTCTCTCACTGTCTCTCAAATAAATAAATAAAAATCTTTTTTTAAAAAAAGAAATTAATGGCTTAAGGCAATATCCACTTATGTATCATGAGTATGTGGGTTTATTGAGCAGTTATTTCTGATGATCTGAGCCAGGCTCAGTTGATCTTAGCTAAGCTCCCTCATGCATCTGTGCTCAGTTTGTGTGTTATCTGGGGGGTGGCTATTCCTTGGACAGCCTCACCTCAGAAGACTCCACTCTTCTCCAAATAGGTTATCTTATCTATCCAGGTAGTCTTATCTCTCCAGCAGGTTAAGTTAGGCATGTTCTCATGGTAAGATACCAGACAAGAGGATATGCAAGCAATTTTTCAAGTCTTGGCTTACATTTAGCTGAATATTGTCCCAATGGCTAAAGCAAATCACATGGTAAAGTCCAGAGCCAGTGTGTGAGGGCTCAACCAGAAAAGATGGTGCAAACTGAAACCATTAATATAATCAATATACCACAGTAAAGAGCCAATATCAAGGCATTGGCAGTTTGGAGCTAAATGACAAGAACAGGGAAGTGCATGTATCTTCTGATAAAGAAAAGCCTATGAACTGAAACATAGAAAGGAAACATTTGGCCTCTAAAAACTTGTTCAAAAGTAGTTAAAGAAATAAAAACCATTTAAATCCCGGCTGCACGTTTCTACCTGCTAAGGTTTAAGAATGCAATGTGGGAGCTTTAGGCTAGATCTAAAAGAAATCTTGCTGACAAGGGGAAGTTGTTAAACACTAGAATGGATTACCAGAGGAAACTGTAATTTTCTTTCCTTTTATATACTTAAAATCAGACTAGCTACCTAGTTATCTGGTATGTGTTCTTGGACAGAAGCCGAAAAATGAACTAATTGACCTTTTAGAGTCCCTCCAGACCTATTATTGTCATGCTGAACCCATTCACACAGTGGAAGAAATAGCAACAGCCTGTCTTTTATTCTTCCACTTAACACACATTTATTACAGACCCTCTCTGTGCTTGGCGCTCTGCTTGGTGCTAGGGATGGGATCCCAACCTTTAAGGAGATCGTAGTCTTTGGCCAAAAGGTGGAGCAAAAATGTTCCACCTGCAGAAGTGTTAACACAAAGGAGTGAAGAAGATGCTATTTAAAACAATGCATGTCTTCAAAGGACAGAGGCTACTGTGAAAGGGAATATCCCTTGCCCTGGGTCTCTGCCTATCTTTTGATCTGCCCTAGAGAACAGAGCCTCTTTTATTCAACTGAGCCAATGATGGGCTTAAGAGAAACAGAGAAACTTAGAGCAGAGTTACAGGTTAGGGGCCAGAGACAGCAGAGTTCTCTGCATAAGCAAGTGAGAATTCATGATTCTCTAGTAAACCTAGGTGAGGGGCCCCTGGGAGGCTCAGTCAATTAAGCAGCTGCCTTGGGCTCAGGTCATGATCCCAGGGTCCTGGGATCAAGCCCCACCTTGGGCTCTCTGCTTAGCGGGGAGTCGGCTTCTTCCTCTCCCTCTGCCTGCTGCTCCACTTGCTTGTGCTTCTTCTATCTCTCTCTATCAAATAAACAAAAACCTTAAAAAAAAATTTTAATTCAAAAAAGAAAAAGCCAGACTTAGCAAACAATATAATGTTGGGGCATCTTACAACCTACTGCCCCACGGAATAAGGCAATTCAGGCCTGGCCTCTTCCAACCCCAAAAACTAACAACAGAACATGGCCCCGGAGTTATAATAACAATGGAATCTAATGGGAGTTCTGCCCACACAACTACCACAGGGAATGGATCTGAAGTCCAGAAAAGAACAGGCCATAAGGAGAAACTCTCCTTCTCTGTGGGTCCCAGGACTCCTCTTCTACACAGAGACATGACCTAGTAGTCTACCTAGTTGGTCACCTACAAAGAGGGTTTTACCACAACAAGCAAGTGCACAGGAAGGGCTCTCTATCCCAGAGCCAGAGACTCCGTTCCTTCACCTAGAGGATTGCATGAGCCGATAGCCTGGGTACATCCCTCCCAACCCTTCAAGCAGCACCAGGAAGGAACTGTTGCAGTCCAGTGACCTACCTTAACAAAAATGGTTAAAGGAATCTTCTGTTTCACCTCAAACAGAAATGAAGTGAAAAAAAAAAAAGTATCCATGCCATGAAGAAGGAAGAAAATAATAGTAAAGAAAGCAATACAATAGACTATCCTTCTCCTCATGAGTTTTTAAAAATATGTGCTATGGTAGAAATAAAAATTGTAACATCATCTAATACTTAAGGCAATGATATTTAAAAGTTGTGGAGGTAAAGGGAAGTGGCAGTGAGGTTTAACTTGAAGTGGGAAAATGTCGGTATCAGTAGTCTGCGATGAAGCATGTATGTATGTTATAATATGCAGAGCAACCACTAGGAAAATACACTGTGATATACTGCAATATACTATATATATCAAGGTAGAGTCCTTTAAAAATGCAGAAAAGCAAGGAAAGAAAAAAAAGAACAAGAAACAGAAGAAATAAAGAGAAAAAATTAATAATACAATGTCAGATTTAAGCTCCCACATATCAGTAATTACTTTAAGGGTCAGGGATTTAAATGTGCCAACTGGAAGGCAGAAATTGGCAGACTGAGTTTAAAAAACAAAAAGTGATCCAACTACATACTGCTAACAAGAAATTTACTTCAAATTCAATGGCATAGGTAGGTTGAAAGAGTAAGGATAAAACCGAGATGTGTTATTTTATTTACAAAAAGGGTTTCACATATATACACAACCTTGTATATGTATTAAAATGTTACAGAAGATTACAAAAAAATATTAACAGTAGGTACTTCTGATGAGGGCAATTGGGGATCTGGTATGAAAGTAATTTTCATTGTATACCCTTCCATGCTGTTTAAAAAATTTAGCACACACACTCATTAGTTTTTTAAGTTTATATAAAAGTAAAATGAGATAATAACTTTGGTTATAAAAAGTCAGGGACTACCTAAAATGCAATTTTATGTTATTTACTATAATAGTATGATGACAAGCCCTCTCACCAAGGCAAGCCACCAACCATTAGTAAAAGTACCACTGTATGTGATCAGTCAACATTAATGTTGCTCTAGAGAAGAAGGAAGATCAAGGGAAAGGATTCATGTTCTCTCTTTGTGTCAACACCAAGACTGAGATGTGGGCATAGACGTAAGGTAAAGAATGAAGAACAGTAGTTTAGCAGAGGCAAAAATACAGCCAGAGCTGGACAAAAAATTTGTCCCTCTCACTCTCCTGCCCCGACCCACCAGAGTCAGACATCTTGGTGAGGTCACTGGGATTCTACACACCCTTGTGTGGTTGCTCAAGCTCACTTCATGTGTATCTCAAAGAACATCGTTCCTTACCTGCCCACTGGGTGACAGCAGCATGACCTCCATCTTGGCCTATGCCACTTGGTGTGGCAAGGTTAACTGGTTTGGCCAGAAATTACATATCCAGAGTTCTCAAAATTTTTAATGATCATGCCTATTGACAAGTTATTGTTCTAATTATTTAAGTACTATTTCTAAATTATAATAAAAGAATCATGTTTCTCAGATACAAATTGCTTGAAGTACCTATACATATTTGAAACGCAGCTTCAAATTCAGAAGGGGATGCCCCATGAAATGAAGCCTTGATGACAAATTCTGTTCCTTTTCTCATGACAGTAGCAGTGGGTGAGACAGATGACTCGGAGCTTTCATACATTAAGATTTTTCCCATTAGCTATTTATAGGGAAATCTTTTAAAAATGTATATGCTTAAAAGTTTAAAGTGTACTACTCAGGACGCTACATTGATAAATGGATATGCTGTAATTTACTCAGTTCTCCTACTCCAGATTTAATTTTATTGCCAAAAGAAACAAAAAATGTAGAACATTTCAAGTTCCTGATCAAAACTCTAAAATAAAATTTAAAATGCTAGATAAAATATAATAATGTCCAAAATCTTTTAATAAAAGGACAGATTTTTCCCTCCTCTGGAAACAGTAAAACAGTCCAAGAAAATACATGTATAAGGGTGATTCAGACCTTGCAAAAGAGTGGTGTTTGGAGATAAAGGAAGAATATTTACATTAAATGGAAGAAATGACAAGAAAAACTCCAAAAGTCTTATGGACCCTTTTGGTTATCTCTGTCACCTGGTCTCTTTCTGTCTAGTGGCCTTAGAAATGGCAAAATAGTGAAGAAATACTGTAATATTAGAATTCTATCTGTATCACTATTAAATGAAGTTCATTTGATTCTTGTGGATAAGTAAGGTGCGTTGGTCAGCACGTGGAGATGGTGAGGGGTTTTCTATACAATCAAATGACCTATTAATTACCAAATCATTATTTTACCCTAGACAAATACTTATAGCCTATACATGTCTAACAAGAAAAAAGCAGACCAGACTTTGTATTATCATTCACCAGAAGCTTTAAGCTCCTTACGATTGACTCAGTTTTCTTGAAGCCAAGAATGCCATCTTCCACTTGGCTACTAACCAGAAAAGCCCAAACTCACTGCCTATTGCAACAAATTATTTTAAGTGACAGCCTTCTTCTTATTCCATCTTTAAATTCTTGTACCAAAGTAGAACCAGGAGGCAGTTGGGAATATTTCTACTCTTGTGGGTCATATTATTTAAACCTAAAAAACAAAATATCTTAAGCTAATGCATGCAAAATACACATAAGTATTTGAAAATCCAAATTTTTAAGTCAATTTGTTATTTCCTTTTTTTACACTTCTACTGTAGTAGTACTAAAGAAATCTGGGGGAACACAAGTCTAAAAGATTTCAGAAAAGCAGCATATAATAAGACCACCTTTAATCCAAAAGTTATTAGGAAAGTCTAAAGATCTGTTCCAGAAGTTTTTATACATCCAAAACGTAATTCAGCCAACTCCCCAAAATATTGTCCCTGTCTTCAAAGAATCTGTAACTGAATAGTGTAACCAGCATAACAAATTGTTCAGTGATGCAAAAGATTATAATGAGAAGAAAAGAGGGAAAGAGGAGTAAGGAACAAGAATTACCATTGAAGAAAGATGGCAATGATTTATAAGGAATCTTTGGCATAGGAATGTTTTACTTTGTAAGACTGGCCATGAACTAGAAAATCCTTTTAGAAACTGTGGACTATATTATGGAGACTGAGTCTTATGAAAACAAAGAGTGGAGTAAGAGTAATAAGACAAAGTTTCTAATGTCAGCTGACACTAAATGTGTGACCTTGGGCAAATCACTTGATTTTGGATGTTTTAATTTCCTCATCTCCACAATGAAGGCTTTTTTTTTTTTTTAAGATTTTATTAATTTATTTGACAGACAGAGATCACAAGTAGAGAGGCAGGTAGAGAGAGAGGAGGAAGCAGGCTGTCCGCAGAGCGGAGAGCCCGATGTGGGGCTCGATCCCACAACCCTGGGATCATGACCTGAGCCGAAGGCAGCGGCTTTAACCCACTGAGCCACCCAGGTGCCCCCACAATGAAGGCTTTTGACTAGAATTATTTCTAAGTTCTACACAATAAGAAATATCTTTTAAGCACTGAAAGTCAAAAGATTTTAAGTATACATTTTGGAAGAAGTAGCACATTGACTAAATATTGTTTTCTTTGAAAATATTTTTACCTTGATGTTTTGCAAATATAATCTTTATAAAAAGTAAGACATCTATGATTTCTCTTTCAATAAGATTTTTGCATTATTAAAGTTGGAAAGGCAGGTGAGACTTTTCTGCATAATGACTATCTTTGAGAATTTTTTTT
Organism: Taxidea taxus jeffersonii; assembly: GCA_003697995.1. Taxonomy (NCBI): domain Eukaryota; kingdom Metazoa; phylum Chordata; class Mammalia; order Carnivora; family Mustelidae; genus Taxidea; species Taxidea taxus. Next base: position 31,914 of record ML100005.1, read on the forward strand.
ATTATCCAGTCTTCAAACATGCAGAAAATATTTTATTTTATTTTTTTAAGATTTTATTTATTTATTTGACAGAGAGAGATCTCAAGCAGGCAGAGAGGCAGGCAGAGAGAGAGAGGAGGAAGCAGGCTCCCCGCCAAGCAGAGAGCCCAATGCGGGACTCGATCCCAGGACCTTGAGACCATGACCTGACCAAAGGCAGAGGCTTAACCCACTGAGCCACCCAGGTACCCCGCAGACAATATTTTAAAAGTATTTTGTGATGTGGTATCTGTAGACATAATATCCATGAAGATCTTTCTTCAACTGTAAAGTAATCCAAAATAAAAATCGCACTATTGTTATTATTGTTAGTGCTAGAAAATTTTACACATGCTACCATTGAGTTCTTAGGTTTATGGCTTATTCCTTTTCATTTTTAGTGATAACAAAAATCTAGATGTTAAATTGTAAGCAGGTTTCTAAGACGAACAATTCATGTGAATGTTCTTTCTCCCTAGCTTTTAGAATATTTGGTAAACCCAGATCCTATTTTTGATTCTCCAACAGTTTTATTCAAATACAGGACTAGTACTGATTTTAACTGAAGAAGCTATCTATTGTCACTCATGTAGCTCTGGATGAATGAGTTTTAATTTGACCCTCAAGAGTCAATCTAGCCAAATAATAACAATGAAAATGCATGAGAACAGCAATTTCAACCTGGCTATTTCACAGACAAGCTTATTTTATGCATCAATAGCAAATAAATCAAGAAATTGGATGGACTTGCTGAATGTCTTTCACTGCTTTAAGTAAATCCATCTAGCTAGCGTAACAAGCAGTTCTGAAGATTGGAGTGTAAGCAGAGAAGAAATATTGATTGATTGCTTTATTTAGAGTAGAACTGTAACACCACCTATGCAAGGAATTTAGCATATATGGCTAGGCAGTACCATCTTGTTGCTATAAACCTAACTGCAAGATAGATTAGACACCGGTGTGTGGAGTCTGGTCCCATAACTTAAAGCCATCTCTAATAGCAAAACAGCTCCTACTAAAGGCATTGACTTTTGGAAGATACAAGCGACTGCTAGCTCGCACATTAGATTTCCATAATGCCACACTACAGGGTAGCTGAGCATCTGTGGGAATGTCAAAATTCACGTGTCGGAGCGAGCTGTTTCCAATCAACCTTTTAGGCAGTTTAAAGAGGAGGAACGCCCTACATCAAGGAACTAAATTCCAAATTCATGTTCCATTTTGGAGGTTTGGATATTGTTATGCACACACCACAAAGCACCCTCTGGAAAAACCTCACTTTCCCTACCAGCAACTCTTATTGTTTTTGTAATTATTATTTCCCAAATAGGAGTAATACAGATAAGCCGTGGCCCACAGTGTGAGACCGAACACATGCCCTACTGAGACTAAAAGAACACAAAAGAGTTAAAAGAAGAGTAAATCTTTGTGTCAGCAATTCACCTGTCCTGGTAGAAAACTGTGCGTTTGGTGCATTATCAGCATTTCAGTAACAACACCAGGCCTGAAAACACTTGGGAAATATTACCCAACCACATGAATTTCTAGACTAATCTGCAAGATTATCCAGACCACCCACATTCTCCATTTGACGTTTTTCTGGGATTTACTGACATACAGTTTGCAAACTTGCTTGACCAGCTTCCAGCCAGTGCTCCACTCATGGGCATTTGAAATGCGGCCCAAGCCTGTGATTTCAGTGTATCCATCACACTGCAAGCACTGTTTCCCGCATGTGCAGAACTGATGCGGCCACTCACACCTCAGGGAACCTCGAATGCAAGGAAACAAACTTGAAGAGGAGACCATCTAAAATTCAAACAACTGGTAACTTGATGCCGGAAAACCAAATTATCCTAAGTAATAGAGTGATTCTTGACATTCGGGGAGAGCTAAATCCCAAGATCTGTGTATCTACAAATTAACATACAGCACTGTAGCTTATAAATTCTTCTACGTAATGAAGCGTGTCATACCTGAAAAAAAATTAACTCAAATGAAACCCTTAATCTCTCCAAAGAGAGTTAATTTGAGTATGAAAACCAGTAGAGAAAAGCATAACTGTTTCAGAGTGGTCAGCTAGACTCCCGAGCTAGCCAACCTGCCCTGCGGAGGTAAGAATACATTGGATTAAGCTGCCTTTTTTTTTTTTAGAAAAATTACAAAAATTGCTATGGATCCCAGGCCTTGAGGAGAGTCACTTGTAAATGTGACTGCTCAAATTTATTTTACTACTATGTAAAATCTCTTGAGTGTTTTTATCAGAAGAAAGTTCTCTATTGTCACAAATAACTTGATAAAATCAATTGTAATGTGATTTAGAAGTAGAACTATTCATTACATTTGATATAAAAATCAAGGAAACATGTTCAAGTATGTTTGCAAATAATTAGTAGTAGTTTTATGACTTTAAAAGAAGAATATGATTATAATTCTTTTTAAAGTCTCATGGGTTGGAAGAGTCAATGTTGTTAGAATGTTCATACTACCCAAAGCAAACTGCAGATTCAATGCAATCCCTATCAAAGTTCCAAAAACAATTTTCAAAGAACAAATAATTCTAAAAATTGTATGGAACCACAAAAAAGAGCCTTATAAAGCCAAAACAATCTTGAGAAAGAGGAATAAACCTGGAGGCATCATCATCTTGCACCACAGAGAAAAATTAACCCAAACATAGTAAAGACTTAAATGTACCTGAAGCCATAAAACAAGAAGAAAGCACAGGCTTTAAGCTCCTTGGTATCAGTCTTCGCAGTGATTTTTTAAAATCTGACACCAAAAGTAAAACAACAAAAGCAAAATCAACAAGTGGGACCACATCAAATAAAAAGCTTCTACACAGCAAAGGAAACCATCAACAAAATGAAAAAGTAACCTACTGAATGGAAGGAAATATTTGCAAGTCATATATATCTGATAAGGGCAAATATCTGAAATGGCAAACTTAATAGAAAAAACAAAGAAGCAAACAAACAAACAAACAAACAAAAACCAAACAATCCAATTTTTAAAAGGGACAGAAGATCTAAATAGACATTTTTCCAAAGAAGACATTCAGATGGCCAGCATGTACATGAGAAAATGCTCATCATTAATCATCGGAGAAATGCAGATCAAAACCATGGTGGGATACCACCTCACACCTGTTAGAATGGCTGTGATAGGAAAAAAAAAAAAAGATGAAGAAATAACAAGAGTTGGTAAAGATGTGGACAAAAGCGAGCCCTTGTACACTATTGGTGGGAATGTAAATTAAAAATCTAACAATGATATATATGATCCAGCAATTCCACTTTTGAGCATTTACCTGGAAAAAACAAACTCACTTGAAAAGGTCCATTCACCTCTGTGTTTATTGCAGCATTATTTACAACAGCGAAAAAAAGTGGAAACAACCTAAGTGCTCATTGATGAATGGATGGTAAAGAAGTTGTGGTAATTGTGGTGTATATATATATATATATATACAGACACACACACACACATACACACATACACAATGGCATATTATTCAACAGCAAAAAGAAAGAAATTACCATATTGATAGAACTCAAGGGTATGATGTTAAGTGAAATAAGTCAGACAGAAATACAAACACCACATGATCTCTCTTATTTGTGGAATGCAAGAAAAACCAAACTCATAGATACAGACAACAGACTGGTGTTTGCAGAGGCAAAAGATGGGAGGGAGATATAGGTAAAGAGAGTGTAAATTTATTAAGTAGAAACAAAAACATAAAGTCTTGGTTTGTAAATATTTTGCCCAATATCCTTCAGAGACCCTCCCATGAAATTGATATTTATTTTACCTTTTTCTCTGCGGTAACAATGTTGCAGCAAATCCATCACTGCCCGCCTTCTTTAAACCCCACAAGTCTTTCACTGGAGGCTTGCAGAAATAAGTGATGCATTCTACTTTTGAATTTCACTGCTTTCACCTGGCTTCAGTGATATCAAAGGATACAAGAATTCTTTTTATGGATATTGTGGAGCTGTCTGGAGCATCTCCTTGCTCTGTGAGAGTGTGCCTCTCCCCATGCTCTTGCCAGTCCCTTGACCTATATCCCAGCACACAGCCCAGAGTACTGGTATTATCTGACTACCATGTGAGTGGAGAATAAGTTCCACAAGAGTAGGAGTTTTCTACTATTCATCTGTGTGTCCCTGACCTCAAGCAATAGTGTATGTCACATAGAAGTTCATACAACATGTGTTTAACTAGTTAAGCTGAATAGCAACCAGGCATTTGACTATGTTCACTTTCCATTTCCAATGATAGCCTCCCACATTTTTTTCTCATTTTTTCCTCATTTGGTTAGAAGTAACTAACTCCTTGACAGCAGCTCCAAAGAGTCTTTGGTTCTCCGGTGATGGAAGAGAAAGCCTAAACGGAAGGTTTTAGCAGGGAAGCCAGTATAGCTCTACACACAATGCCTAAGGCCAATCTAAGTGCATCTCTGTGAGATGTTGAAATGAGAATAGTTTATCACCTCGTATAAACAGAAAAATGAACACAATTACTCTCATTTCTTACAGTACAGTATGAAAAGAAATTGAATAAATACCCTTGATGTCCAAATCACTAGGTTTCATACTTGAAGTGATTGAGTGAAAAGAGAGAGTCTTAGAAAAGGCTTCCTAAAATGGGCCTGCTTAAGCAGCTTATTTCCTCAAGCAAAACTACAAATTTTGATTTATAAAGTGCAAATCATTGTGAAAGCAACTTTGAAAAAGCTACTTATACTCTTCAAGGAAGGAATTTGATTATACCAGTTGGTTATTTTTCCAGAGAAAATGCTATCTCCAACCTGTTGAGCTTGTACTGCCCTGTGGGAAGCTACTTCCCCATCAGTGAGAATCTCTCCACTGAGTGAAAAGGAAAGAGAATTCAATTTTCTCGCATCTTCCTTCTTCTGATTTCAGAGAAGCGATACCTAGAAGACTGCACAAAGCTGGTCTGCGGAGGATTAAGTTGCAACATTGTGAGAAGACTGGCAACCTCCCCATTCCTCCCTGTGGTCTTGGTGGTGTTAACTATTGACTCCAGCGGCACAAGGTGTCCCATGGCCTGCTGATTTATCCATGGTTTCTGGGTGGTTGAGATAGAGCAAACCCTCTTATCTGTTTTAGATTCCTCTAGCAGTGATTTTCCTGTCCCTGTGCTATTTGGATTGACCTTCTCTTTCTTCACAAAACATGTCACAGATTCAACATTTTCAAGGCCAAAGAATAGAGTAAGCTGTTAATATCAAATGATGACTTCGATGGTTCAATGATTTCCCCCATTTTATACTCCACTGTTTTATGAATTTTCCAATCCCGATAAAGGACTGAGTGAGCACTTTTGGTTTTTTAACTACATTTTGTAAATGGAAAAAAATGGTTTTAAAATCTCTAAAGTTGGCAAGAACATAGAATTAAAATCCTTTTAAGACACTAAACCCAAAAATAAATTGAGATTTCAGGAAACTTTTTTCTAGTTCCTTAAACAGTTCCAGAGAAGAAAAATATAGATTCAACTTTATGCTCTGAAAATTATTTCATAAGAAATAATTAAAGTTTGGAGAGTGAATTTTGGGAAAGGAAGAAAGAGACATTTTCCATTGTGGGGACTAATTTCCAAGGTGGACATCCTTCATTTACATATAAAATCTTACTAAAAATTTATGTGGACAGCTTCTATATCTACAGAATAAAGAAAGCATCAGCAAATCTTCCATTCATGAAGGATTAACTGCCATGGTAATTGCCAGTTGCTATACACAACTGGAAAACCAGACAAAATATAGAAAGCAAATGTTTCCAGACAGTGAAAAACAGGGGAATGGAATGTCAGGAGTTCTTCAGAGAAAGGGGAAATTGAGGTACATCCTACAATTACCTAGTTTACCACCTGGGGGCAGTTTCTAGGACCAAAAGCAGTGAGGCAGAAAACAAAAAGAGATAGAAGTTCTCCTTGAGTTGAAAATAGGGTTTGTAGTTGGGAGAAGTCAAAGTATCTAAAATTTACAAGACAGGATATTAGACAAGAGGGAGCTACACAGAAACAGCTCCAGAGATCTGCAGATGTATCCACTTAAATTGTTTCC
>RCUC01122726.1:0-13876 GCA_003697995.1 Taxidea taxus jeffersonii
TAACTCCAGGGGATGGATGTATTAATTATTCCCATTTTAGAGATAAGAGAATTGAGGCACAGAAAGTTTTTTGAAGAACCTTGCTACGGCCAGTTACTAGCTGGCTGAGTGGGAGCTCAAACTCAGGCTCAGGCAGTCTCGCTGCGGATCTCCGTTCTTCACCATCTTGCTTTGCCCCCTTGCTGTCGGAGCAGCTCCTTACATGCCCACTACTCCTCACCCTGGATTACGGCATAAAAAATGCAACAGATCCCACCTTTCCAGAAATAAATAGCTACACTGAGGACACTGGGCACATGCGCAAGGAGAGACAAAGTCACCCACGACACCCGTTGGCAAATGTCAGAGCGCAGCATAAATGCAAGTTCTACGGCGGGTTGGAAGGAAGGACATAATTGGGATGGAAAATCGGCAGGCACGATTTTTGTGATATAGGTGGAACCTGACTTAGGTCTTAGAGGAAAAGCAGAACTAAAACCAGGAAGGAGGATTTGGGAAAGTTATTTCCGATAGCCGAGACAGCAAGGACAAAGACTCTCTGTGTTCAGGAAATAAGGCTTGGTGTCAGTGGGAAGGTTTCTGTATGGGGTCACTGAGACTGGAGAACGGGAGGCACTTTAAAGTCATTGTTTAAAACGTTTGAGAAGCCCAGAGAGGAGGAAGGACCTCTAATGGGAGAGCCACCGGGGGTTTCTGAGAGGCGGTGTGTCTGCGTGGACTGTGCCATGTCATGCCAAGTAGTGCTTTTCCAAAGGCTGATGAGATGGCAGATGTGTAACCCATGGGGTGGGAGGAAAGTTCCATAACCAAGAGCATGTTAGTCTTTGGGACACATACCTACATTCAGACACTTCGCAAGGATCCCGCGACGATTATCTGCTTGGCGGATATTCCATGGCCTCTTCTCACCTACCTCCCGTCCTTTCGGCTTGTTCCCTGCTTGTTAGCACCTGGGGGTAGAGACGGAGAAAAAGTGATTTTCCAGTTAGTCTTTTATTTTGTTTTTATCTTTTTTTTTTTTTTTTTTGCTGTTCCTCAGTAGCTGTAGGTAAAAATATGTTATGGGAAGAAGTATATTTTGGATGATCAGATTTCCTTCTTTCTTTCTTTTTTAAAGGGTACTTCCAGGGCCTTTATTAAACAATTTGCTGATGAACAGCAGAGGTTACACTTGAGCCTAACCCTGGAATATATAACTGTTAATTCCCTTGGATTAGAGATGGACTTGTAGGTTGGGGACTACCCACATGCACTTTCAGATAATGTTCCTGCAGCAGAGCCTTGTTTCTGCTATTGAAGTTTTTAGGTGAGAGAGGTTAAATGTACTCTCCTTAAAGATGCCCACATTGTGTATCTCCAGATTGTCTTTTATAGCTATATGATGATTATCTATACAAATCATTTTTACCTTTGCTACTGTCTGAATATATTAAGCACTTGCTGCTTCTTCCTGAATTGAATATAGAACACTAGGAGACCTGAGTAATCCTCTAGCTGCAGAGTACATGTTTGGCTCTAAAACTAGAGTGTTGGATTAGAGTAAAAAAGAAAGAAAGAGATGAGAAAATGTAATAGACTGCAATGAAACAGGTTTGCAATGCCAAACTTTCTTTTTAAAGTAATATTTCATTTGTTTTTTTTTTCCCCTCAGGCTATTATTAACAGTATATATGACATCTAAATAGATTGCAGGACCCAGTCCCAATACATCATTATCACTAATATATATTTAATAGTAGATATAAAGATGATTCTTGTCCCAAATGGCCAGAATATTCATCTTTTACACACACACACTTTTTTTTTTTTACACACACTTTTTTTTAAGTTTTGCTCTTTTTCTTAAAAAAAAAAGATTTATGTATTTATTTTAGAGACAGAATAAGAGAGGCACCTGGGTAACTCAGTTGGTTAAGCATCTGCCTTCAGCTCAGGTCAGGATCCCAGGGTCTTGGGACTGAGCCCCGCAACAGGCTCCCTGCTCAGAGGGGAGCCCACTTCTCCCTCTCCCTCTGTTGCTCCCCGTGCCTTGAGTACTCTCTCTCTGTTAATAAATAAATAAAATCTTTAGAAAAAAAGTGAGAGTGAGAGCAAGAGTGTGTGGGGGGAGGGGCAGAGGGATAAGGAAAGGGAATTCCAGGAAGACTCCACACTGAGCAGGGAGCAGGACTTAGGGCTGGATCCCAGGGCTCTGAGATCATGACCTGAGTTGAGATCAAAAGTCAGATGCTTAAACTACCCCACCCAGGCACCCTGCACCCACCACATCTTTTTCAAGAAAAAGAAAAGATTTTACAATTGTATACACTTGGTTAATAGCTGGCTACCAAACCTCTTGTATATCTTCTCTGATTAACACACTTTCATGGGGCGTCTGGGTGGCTCAGTGGGTTAAAGCCTCTGCCTTTGGCTCAGGTCATGATCTCAGGATCCTGGGATCGAGCCCCGCATCGGGCTCTCTGCTCTGTGGAGAGCCTGCTTCCTTCTCTCTCTCTCTCTCTCTCTCTCTCTCTCTCTCTGCCTACTTGTGGTCACTGTCTGTCAAATAAATAAATTAAATTAAATTAAAAAACAACACACTTTCATACATTATGTCTAGTTCTTCCAGTTGAATCCCATTCTCCACCTCATTATCCCAACACTCCAAACAGTTCCAGAGAAACCAGAGAACTAGTAGAAAAAAAGTACATTAGGTTTTTTCAGGACATGGCACACATCGATAGTGGCTACTTATCAGCCAGAAAACTGGATCCATTGCTTGTGAGAACCTCTCACATGCTCATAGGCTGCTGACCTCAACGTGAGACAGAGGAAAACAAAGCCTCAGCCACTCTGCTTTTCAATTTGTTTGAGAAGCTAGAATTATTTCTAAAGTTCCCAAATAAACAGAAATCATTATAATTATGAATAATTAAAATGCTAAACTCAAGAGGGCACTCAACATTTTTACATTGCAGAACTCATCCCCTAAGGGTAGTACCTTCAATTAGTTCAGTTTTTACAACAGAAGAAAATGTGACAATCAGTAATTGCAGGTATTTAGCACAAAGAACAAAACAAGCTAACTTGCCTTTGCATCACTCTCTCTCAGCCAGCAGGGGCTCTGCTCTCTTTTGGTTTGTTAATGTCTATGCTAATTCTAGGACACAGAAAAGCAATATTTGGCTGGAGTGCAGAACAATGCACTGCCTTCAAAGGGCTAAGGAGATGCCCTTTGGCTTTATTCACTATTTGGAATAAACTAGAAGGTATCATATAACAATAAATAGTTTTAAAAGAGAATCTTGTAAAAGATACTTTATAAAACTTATCGATACATTTACTCAACCTACAAATGTTTATTAAGCACTTAACCATGCATCATGGTTCATGCTCAGTGATAGTTAAGTTGCACTATAAAAACTAGCCAATGGTTAATTTTTTAAAACATACAAATTACCATATAGAAATTTGAACACAGCAATATATTTTTACATTCTGACAAATATAAAGGTTGAAGGATATAGTTACTATATATAAAATCAAGCTATCCAAAGCATTATTCCTTATTATCCTTGAAGTTGTAAAAAATTATTTTAGTTTAAAAAATTAAATCACAAGTTATTCAGATTTTTCTTCCTCCAGAGCCTCTTCTATAAAAAGCATAATTTTTTTCTTACAAAATATATCTATTTTTTTGCAGTAATAAATACAGTTAGAATTACTAGGGGTTTTCATAGATTTTTATAGAACTAAAATAAATGTCATGTTGGAAATGGTTTAGCAAAGAGTAACTACAGTTTTGTATCTAAGAGACTGTAGCAAAGCAAATTTTTTTGCTCTGAGTCAATTTCCAATTGACAAAAATGACCCAAGAAAGGGTTATCTGCCACATTGGGGAGATACATTTTGTCTTTCATTTAAGTAGAGGAAAGAATTCATTAGAAGTGTGGTGCGAATAGTTTCAAAATGATAAATCTCAAGTCACCAATTCCACTTTTAATGATTAGTTGCCTGAGTCTTGTATTTAATTAAAATGGTTATTTTAAATGCTTATATTTAATTTACAGATAATTAGCTGAACCTCAATGTTACTGCTTCATCCATTTTGAAATTAATTAATTTATAAAATAGTTCAAAAGGTGCTATAAAATTTTAATATTAAGATAAATCAGGGTTCCTCTGCATTTTGTGTTGGTTTCAGTTGTAACTCATAATGAGCCATTGGTGGTAGGTATGACTGCAGGATATCTAGAATGGCTAATATGTAGTAGAACCCAATATTGACATGTCACTGCCATTTCCTTTGTTACACATGATATGTACTTTAACCTCTTAGGTAATGAAAGTCTATATCATCAAGGATATGACTGTTTTAACTTTAAAGGGATCTAAATTTTATAAACTAATTCTGGCTTTAATATATTTAGGAGGAACCACTGTTTTTAGCAAATGATTCATAAGTGTGCAACAATCGGTATAAAAAAAAACCTTCAAGTCAGTCTGATCATGGAACCAGGATGTATTTTCAAGGAAATGTTCTGCCCTTAACTTCTATTTAAACACACAACATAGTTTATATACCTAAGGAACCCAGAGAGAGCAGGTGGTAATGCAGGACCAGTTTTCCCTGGCTTGCAGAGAGGAAATTCTAATCTCCCACAAGAACTACTGAAGTGGGTTTCCTGGTGCAATGAGGAAGAGCATCCATGAGCAGCCTACTCCTCGGTGTGCTGCGCTAAGCCGTGCAAATTTGTCCATTAATGATATTGCTATCATTTATTAGTCACTAAATAGGCGTTGGCACTGACCTAAATGCCTCATGAGCTGGTTTCATTAGGCCCACTTTACAGGTGAACAAAGTGAGGCCTAGGGAGTCTAAGGCACCTGTCAAGGGCCGTGTAATTAGTGGTGATGGGGGTGGATGCAAAACAGCGCTCCATAGCTCTGCGCCTCACTGTCCCAGCTCACCAGCTCAGAGCTCTAAAGGAAGCATTTTCAGTTGTGAGATGCTGACAACCACCCCTGCTACCACAGCAAAATACCTCTCCCCTGCAATAATAGTGCGAGTTAATTAAAAGACGAAGCCAACACATTTGGCTCAGCTATTAGGATTTAAAATCTGTTGCTTCCCCATATCAGTCTTCTCTCATATCAATGTACACAGAATTTTCTAGTATTTAATTAAAACCTGGTCTGGGTCTCCTACTCTCCAATGAACCCTCTTAGTGGCGGAATCGGTTCCTGCCATTCTCTGATATCAGCTCAAACCTTTTGCATCCCCTCCCACCCTTGAGGAGCTTTAGTTCTGGGCAGGCTCAGCTTCCACGTGAAATGAAGTCACATAGAATGTTTCTCTTCTTTTCACACTAGCACAATTATGTGGCATTCCAGGATGCCTTAAGCTATACCGTATCTCAATTACCTCAACTGCCATCTGTTTCTATTTCTTTCAGCCCTTCTCCCTGGTGCCCTAAACAATGAATGATATTCCCACTCGAGAGCTAGACTTAGTGCGTTCTCTGCCAAGGATGTGGGTGACACATAGAGATACCCTCCTATTTCAATAAGACGATATGAGTTTGTGATCAAAGCCAATTATCTATTGATTTTCAGTTTGACATTCCAACTATCCACCATTATCTTAACTCTGGAAATCCTCAGAAGACCCAAAGCATTGGATCTATCACAGATTAATCATAACGGGGAAGTAGTATGTGAGGAATGAGGAGAGGGAGACATACAGGCACATGCTTTGTCAATCTTGCTAAGGCCTTTAAATGCCATCTGTTTTCCATTCTTTTCTGGCTACCATCTTTCCTAGGTTAAAAGACTTTCAAATGACTGTGGAAAAAAACCTTGAAAACTAGTTTGAGATTTTTAATTCCGTATTTCATCTGCCAAAGAGTGAACTACAGTTAGCCTCAGCAAGTGTTCCTAATAGATAAGGGAGTTGTTGCTTCACATAAAATCACACTGAGTCTAGTGGTAGACATAGCCAACTGTATCATCTTCATACTATCAGAAGTGCTAGTAAGTCTGAAAGCATGCATTTTGAGGAGGGTCTAAGCTACTTTTATTTTACTTCAAATAAGGGTTATCATGGAATAAAACTGATAATTCTTTGGGGGAACAATTTTTGGAATATAAAAAAAAAGTATGAAAAGGTAAATGAAACTGACGGTTGTGACTAGCAGTAAGTTCAGGCATTTTGTGTTCTTTTGTGTTTGCTTTGGAATGTTAAACAGGCCGGGTTCTTTGTAAAAGAAAACATTTTATTCAGAACATTCTCCCATGAAAGCCCTCTTTGACAAAGTGTCATTTTTTGATATATTAGTACACGTCTGCCCACATTTTATATTCAAAAAAGGCAAGCTATGTTTTAACAACTTTTGACAAGCGTAGGGAATTAAACTTGCACAGAACTGACTCTAAGTGTAATGCCATAGCCTGTTACATTTTCTATTTTGTACTTCTTCCTGGCAGACCACAACATTTTTAATTATATCAATTTCTGGTTGAAAAAAAAAACCCAGAGAAATTAAAGGTGTGTAATTAGAATAGGAAACTTTTAAGTCATCAATAAAATATGTTTTAAGCATACAATCCAAAATGTGTTGAGAAAAAAGAGCTACAGAAACAGAAGCTAAATCAAAGAATTTTCTAGAAAACTAGCCAAAGAATCTCAAGAAATTTAGCTTAATTAATCTTAATTAATCTTAATTAATCAAACTTACAGGTTCCCTACCAGATCATAAATTTCAAAATCAAATCACCCTTCGTTTTTTGGCAATGCAGGCTCTGCCTACTGAAAACTTCTCTTTGATCCCCAACGTACATCAAGGCAACAACCCGCCCTTCATCCTGTGTCCCTCTATGACCCTACACGACTGCTCTCTGGCCTCTTCTGTCTCTCCTCCACTCTTGCTCATTCTGTGCTCCCTCGACCCTTGCTCATTCATTCATCTAGAGCTTCTTCCAATTCCCTGAGTATGTCAGGTTCTTGCTCCTCTGCCTACATCACTATCCCAATCAGCTCAGCTAATTTCTCCTCTTCCTTTTGAACTCAGCTTAGAGGTCACTTTCCTCAGGAAGATTTCCCTGATAACTCTCTCTCTCTCTAGGTGTCTTTTCTTTAGATCCTATAGAATCCTGTTCTCTCCAGACTAAGTCCCTGTCATACAGTGATGTCACTGCCTCCTTATCTCCCTGGATGGCCAACAGAGTAGAAGCTCCATGAAGGCTAAGACCATGTCTATCTTGTTTACTGTTGAATCTCTGGCTGCTTAGACAAGCGCTTGGAATATTCTAGATGTTCTCAAACACTTTGTTCAACAGTTTAATGAATCCTTTGAGTGAAAAGTTCGTATATGACAATATATACTTTTTCCCTTTTGGTGATAACACACATTGTTAAATATAACCACTTTTAAAAATATATTAATTTGAGTTGGTGTGTGTTAACGTTAATGTTTCCATTTGATTATGTCATCATGCTGGAAAAACAAGTTTCACACTTGGGTCCAAGGGCTTTCTTATACCACTTCTCTCTACATATAAAGTACAAAGTGGGTAACAGGAGCCACGGGAGAGTGTTAGACTCTGGAATGCCATGCTTGGATTTGCGTTAAGATATAGACTTCCGATGGCTACCATAATGGTAAACTGAAAGGGGACAGAAAGGATTTATGGAGAATAATGTATAACATCTGAAAGAACAGGAAGTCTTGCTTTATATCGTTGTGTCATTACGATGTGGTCACTTCTGTGGGGGGTGGGGGTGAGGTGCTGTGACTGGAAAAGGATAATAGTTAAAATCAGGACCTATTAGTGAGTCAGGGGAATGGAGCTGGAGGAAGAGGGCATCTTATGAATATTGTTATTAGATAATCAAGAGCTGTAATAATCAATATTCTCTTGAAAGGACCTTAAATCTAATGAAGCAGCTGTGGGTAACTAAATTATGATTATGACAAATTCAGGGAATTGGTTCAGGGTTCTTTGCATCCAAAATTCAAATAAGTAATCAAAGTGAAATTGCATTAGCTGACCTCCTCAAACCACCTCTGAAATACAGGAGGCATTTATAAAGAATACCCCAACCAAATAACAGCATGACATAAGTGCTTCCATATTTCACAAATGCCTTTGGCTAAGAGGGTGGGTGGATGGAGTTGGGTGTGGGCTGGCGGGTATGAGGGGAAGGACACAGAATGAAGAGAAGGAGCTCTTACGAAGAGATAAGTGGAACTCCCATTTTTTTAAAGCGTCACAGAAGCACTTCTCTTAAGTCAAGATTAAGAATACAATGAGCTTACGGAATATTATTTTCCATAGCAAAAGTTATATAAAACAATTTTTTTTAATAATTTTTTTAAAGATTTTATTTATTTATTTCAGAGAGACAGAGAGTAAGAGAGAGCATGAGAGGGGAGAAGGTCAGAGGGAGAAGCAGGCTCCCCATGGAGCTGGGAGCCCGATGCGGGACTCGATCCCGGGACTCCGGGATCATGACCCGAGCCGAAGGCAGCCACTTAACCAACTGAGCCACCCAGGCGCCCAACAATTTTTATTCCCATATAAATTACTTAACACAGGTGCCACTGGTTCTATAGATTAACGTTGGTACTGACTGGCCATCATATACAAAAAAGAGTCTTTCTCTGTATTTTTTAGCCTTCAGTCTTCAGTATGTGTCTTTTTAGTAAATTCTTATTTCTATTTCTGCAATATATTGCAATAGTTTACCAGGAGTAAACATGGAGTTGTTTTCATCTGCTCCCTTCGGGTCTTCCCAGGGGCCATCATGTGGATGGTAGCAGCAAACAATTTCAAGGGCAATAACAATGATGAATAAATTAAAGTTCAGTACATATAGTTCCCATCAAAGAGTTACATTCGTTTTACTGAACTGTATTTTCATCTCAAGGACATCCCCCCCACCCCACCCCACCTTCATCTCTTTCCAAAATGCTTCTTCATAGCAATTCTCATTTCAAAAGTGTGCTTCAAATTCATTCTGAGGAATTTAAGTTCTTCACACTCTTTTCTGGCAATATGCTTTTTGTCAGATCAGTAAAGACAATATGAAAACACCTGTCACAGCAATTTCAAATGTCTATCATCTACCAAATTATCCACAAATGATCTATGGTTGCAAGGTGGTCCCTGAATGAAGGACTTTTTCAAGAGAGATGAACCAATGATGCTGAAAATATAAATGGGTACACTGCAAGAAAAAGCCACTTGTAGCATTCGTGGAAACTTACAGCTTTTATTTTTATCGCTAATCAGAACCAAGAGAACATTTCTGAAAGAACTAATTTTGCTTTTCATTCACCCAGAGCATTATAGACACATGCACGCCTACTCTCAGGTATAGACATTACTCAACTAAACTCTACAGGGTTGCAGCTAGAAATGGAGTCAGACTGGTAACAAAGCATTTCCTGAATGCTTACCCAGGGCAAATTATAAAATGTCTACCTGTTACCCCCGCCTCCCGCCAAAACAAAGAAAGACATAATTTTTGAATATGTACAGTTTTTTTTTTTTCTTTTTAAGCGCAGAGAAAGGCTCTGGGTTTTAAATCTTACTTTTTTAAAAATTTTTTAAATTTTTATTTAAACATATAATGTAACCCCACCCCCCTCTCCCAACACCCCTCCCCCCCACCCCCCTTAGTTTGTTTTATGACATTAAGAGTCTCTTGGTTTGTCTCCTTCCCAATCCCATCTTGTTTCATTTATTCTTTTTTAAATCTACTTTTTATCTCTACACACCAACTCTTTTCTGTGGTCTGAACTTGCATGCTAGTTACTGTCAAGAACTGGTGGTTCCAAGGTGATTCTGTTGTGCGGCCGGTGTTGAGAATCCTGCTCTTAAGCCTTCTGCTTGGCAATTTGGTGACAAACTCCCTTCCCATTTTCGTTCCAGTCACCTGTGTGCATCTGCTTCTCCCTCTCTAACAAGTAATCCCTTCACCAGGGCTCGAACATTATATTTTCCTATTCTATCCCACCTTCTGTGCTCAGAACTTGCAATGCAAATTTACTGTGTTTTAAACAGGAGGTATGACACATTTTAACATCCAGATTTAAAGAAACAACTCTGTGTATCAAAATAGTATTTACATTTCTTATCTAAAAAAATAACACTTGAAATAGCTAAGTCTTCTGACATGGGGTTGCTATTTTACAGGAAATAATAAAGGTATGAAGGGCAATGGAAAAATGCATCCTTTTATTCTTAGAGTCAGCATATTTCAGATTTAAACCTATGAGAACATAATGATGGTATATTATAATCATTCTAATATTTGTAAAGGTTTGACATTTTTAAAGAGTGCTTATAAGATTCAGGTGGGGCTCAGATGAATCTAACCACCCCAGTAAAAACGGTAGCGTGGCTAAGGACAGCAATACTCACCCCTCAAAAAGCAATAAAGAACACTCTTAAATGTGCTTTATGTCTAACTATGGTGACACATTACAGTACTTTTTGTCCGCACTGTATTGGTCTCACAAGATTAAAAACAAATACTGAGGTCTTTACTCTGAAATCCATTTCTAGAATTTATCTTAATAACAAAGGACCTAGGCCTGTGAGAGGTGTTCTAGTTATAAAAAAGGAATTTCTCTTAGTACGAATTTATTTGCTATTTGAAGGGTTATCTTTATTTGGCCCTGTTAATTTGTAAGGGTGCATTAAAAGCAACAAACTCTAAAATCATACCTTTCCATGATCCATGTGATAAACCAAACAAAGGAGACTTAACTGAAACAACATTACTTTTCTGTCGTGGGCAAAACTGGTACATTTACGCATTTATGTGGGAAGAAGAAAAGAAATCCTAAACTTTTTAAACATGAAACGAATTTTGGACCAAGTCCAATTTGTTTTCAGCATTGTTTCTAGTGGTTCTTTATTGACCACAATTGTGTATTCGTTGAAGTTTTGCAAAAACACTTACTCTTACTTTTTCCTTTCTTTTATTTAGGCATAAAATGACGGGCAGCTTATCTCAACGCTTCCTTAGCTATTTTGATTTTGGACTGTGTATACATGAACTCGGGGTGCCTCAAGATAATAAAGGAAAATAATGCATATTTCCAAAGCAACAAAGGAACAGCCTGTTTTACTACGCTGTTACTGTGGAGAAGTGTCTTGGATAATGGTTTTTTTAGATCTGAGAAATGGCTTATGAATTGTAACCAAATCCATTGTCCAATCAGTCCAATGACAAAAGAATGAAAAACACAGCAAATAACATGGTAAATGGCCACTAAACAAAACAAAATCCACTCTGCAATTATTTATGTAGCCAAGGTCTCCACATTTTAGCTTGCCTTCTGAATCAAGAGGGAAGATGAATATAAAAAGGAGATCACACATACACCCCAAGACACAGGAGGTCTTATACAGACTTCCACAAATGTTGAGAAGGGGAGCTGGCAACACAAAGGGACCCCTATCAGAAAGTATCATTGTGAAGCTTTAATTTCCCAAATTGTTTAAAAATCTGTTTTCCTTCTTGCTAGGCTGAATTTTTCTCAGAAACAAGATTCAGGAAAGCAAATGAAACATTATGGGACAATGGAAAGATCAAGGTATACCTCTTTCTAGGACAAGAATGCTGTCTTTATGTAAAGCCTGTCTTTCCAGAGGGGAGAGATGAATGAGAAGAAAAGCTTTTAGAGAATAAGAGTGACAATAGCTTTTTGCAAGATGCCATGTTAATAAGGGTCCTTCATGCATTTTTGAAAAAGAAATGAACAATATTTATCATACCTGTGACAAGCTATTTGGCAGCATATGTTTCCTTTGTCTCCTTTTACATATATTTAGCCATTACTAGGAACTGTGTGAGTTGCCCAGAACAAGACCTTTTTATATGTGGGACATGGCTGGGGACTCAAGTTCAGGTTCTTGCTATTAGACTTCTTAATGCCCTAGGACGTAAGCTCCATGAGGGTGTAGGGTTTTTTTGTTTGCTTGTTTTGTTTTGTCTGTTTTGCTCACTGCTCTCTCTCTCATACCTATAATCTTGCCTGGCAGATAGTATGCATGGAGTAAATATTTGGAGTATAAACAAGTGAGTGTAGAGAAGTTTCGACCTCAGATTCTCTGGCATTGGCCACTATACATGGTTACCAATTCAAGAAGATGTTAGCCTGTACTAGACACTGTGCTAAATACTAATCATTTAATTCTCACAGTGGCTATGTGATAAAAACATTATTATCTCCATTGTAGGATGAGGAGTGAGATACTGGAATTAGAATCCGGTAGTTAAGTAACTTGCTTAAAGTCTTGCAACTTGTAGAAGGTAGAGAAAAAACGTTAACCTAGTTAAGTCCAAAGCCAAAGTTCTTACTCACTATGCCAAATCCTGGTTCAGTGTTCTTTAGCTGATGACTCTGCCCCCCACACAGTCCCAGTCTTGTCTTTATTCTGATCCCTGCTCTTACCTAAACTCTGCTCTACCTCTGGTCTTGGGATCCTGCATTGGGCCTGATGCAGGTTTTGCCTCAACATTCCAACCTCCCCAGTCCACTTCTGTGGTGTTGTCTTAGCTCGGGATGCCACAACAGAATCCCACAGACTGAGTGGCTTAAGCAATTTGTTGTAGCACAGTTCTGGGTGATGAAAGTCTGAGATCAGGGTGCCAGTAGGCAGGTTCTGGTGAGGCCTCTTCCTCGCTCGCAGAGATCTACCCCCTTACTGTGTGCCCACATGGTCTTTCCTCGGTGCACTCACATGTAAAGAGAGATCTTTCTCTCTCTTCTTGTAAGGACACCAATCCTACTGGATTAGGACCACAATCCTTAATGACCTTACTTAACTTTAATTACCTCCTAAACATTCTACCACCAAATACCATCACACTGGGGACTAGGGTTTCAAATTACGAATTTTTGAGGGATATAATCCAGTGCATAGCAAGTGTCCTGAGCTAAACTATCCAGGACAGTAACACCAAGCACAATCCATTTCCTTGCTTTGAATCACATGATTCACTGTCATACTTCACACTTTCATCCTCTTTTGTTACCTTTTCTGTTCTTGTTATGTTTGCCCCAGTAATCTAGAGATTAAATATGTATATTTCAGTCAAATATGGACTGGATTTGAAGAAGTTTTCAAATTTAAGTCCTGCAGTCTTCCAACAGTAATCGTTAGGCGGCTCCCAGATCTTTCCAGAGTCTTCCAGAGCATTACAGAGGGAAACACAGACATGGGGTCATACACTTGAGTGCTAAACCTCCTTCTAGCTGATTGACAGAGAGAACATGGTAAAAGTCACAAAAATATATATCGAAAATATTGTTTGTCTAAATCTACCAAATGATAGATCCTTCCTGCTTCCCAAAGGGAAATTTCATAGATATCATGTGGCCTAACATTGTGTCTCATGCTCATCGTATCAATGTGCTATTCTCCTTTGTATCACTG
The DNA here is from genome assembly GCA_003697995.1 of Taxidea taxus jeffersonii. Taxonomy (NCBI): domain Eukaryota; kingdom Metazoa; phylum Chordata; class Mammalia; order Carnivora; family Mustelidae; genus Taxidea; species Taxidea taxus. The sequence goes on from RCUC01122726.1 coordinate 13,435, forward strand.
AGAATCTGTTCTGAGCGGACAATGACCACAGGGTCAATACAACCCTAAATGTTCCTTGGGATATCCTGACTATTTCTTGGAATTTTCTCATGGGACCTCAGAGTCAGAAAGCATATTCTGACCTAATTATTACAAAGTTTCCTTCCTACAGGAAAAGAAAAAAAATGAAGACTTCCACAGTCTCTCTTGGTAACAATACCCTTGTTCTTTGAACTTGTAGTAGGCTTCTCTTGGGGTGGCTGCGAATCCTGTAGAAGAGTACAAGTACATGGTATCATGTATTAAAATGCTGTTGTAGATCTGACTATAGTAGACATGACTAACACGTGAGTCCTGGTGCAGCAGTGCGAACATTTTAAAAAAGCTTTCTTGGGACGCCTGGGTGGCTCAGTTGGTTAAGCAACTGGTTTCGGCTCAGGTCATGATCCCAGCATCCTGGGAT
>RCUC01122727.1:0-21619 GCA_003697995.1 Taxidea taxus jeffersonii
CACATTGTCTCATCTCTTACAAGGATATTTCAAATGATTTTCAACTAAAAAATTCACAGTAGGATTAGAGGCTAATAGTCTCCCAGACCTGAGGTCTTACAAATCATACCTTATATACTTTAAACTATTAGATATATAGAGACTAAAACCCTGTACTCTTAAACATGTTTACTATCCCTTAATTACAATGCCAAATTTCTGTTATTTCCTTTTAATTGACTATTCAGTCTTATGTTGTCATTTTATACTGTGGTGATACATTTTAAATTATAAATTAAGATCTAATAATTCATTTTTAACATGAAATTATGTGACTATTTTAAACATATTTTAAAAATAGGAAAAGTTGATTATTAAGAGTCCCTTATGCTGGGTCAGAGGAAGCAAGATGGTGGAGGAGTAGGGGACTGAAATATCATCAGGTCCTAGGAGTTCAGCTAGATAGTTATCAAACCATTTTGAACACCTATAAACTCAACAGGAGATAGAAAAGAAGAGCAGAAGTTCTAGGAAAAGAAAATCAGCCACTTTCCAGAAGGTAGGACATGCAGAGAAGTGATTCTGAAGTGACGGGAAGGTAGCCTGTGGGGGAAGGAGTGGCTCCCGGCAAGTGAGAGAGCAGTGGAGCACAAAATTGGAAATTTTAGAAGTCTGTTCCACTGAGGGATGTCGCTCCAGAGGCTAAGTGGGGGAAGGGAGTGTGGAGCCATTGTGGGGACAGTGTGGTCTCAGGATCCACAGGGACACAGAAAGACCTGGGGTGCCTTAGTGTGGCAGAGCTCCCAGGTATTGGAGCAGGGAAGCCAGCTACAGAGAAGGAGCCAAGAAGTGGGATTAGTTGGGATTACTTTACCAATTTGGAATTACCTTAAACCATAATCCAAGTCACAGTTGGGCCACTGCTCTTCGAGCAGGGACTCTACAAGTGTCAGATATGGAGAGACCCCCCTCTTTCCTCCTCTGGGAGGAACAGTATGAGAGCGCACTGCAGAAATCTGCTGGGTTTGGGGGTTCCATGTGGGGCCATGCACCAGAGATAGAAATGCTCAGTCACAGGCTGGGTGAGTTCAGAGTACAACTGGAGACCAGGGAGATGGGAGGGATTGACTGCTTTTCTCTCAGGGCATATTGAGAAGTGGGGCCCTGAGCGTACGGCTCCTACAGGGCCAGATACTGGGAGGCTACCATTTTCATCCCATCCTCCAAAGCTGTACAGAAATCATTCAGGGAATAAAAACTATCAAGAGTGAACCCAAGCAGATTACTGGCCCCTGGCGAGGGCAGTGCAATTCTGCCTTGGGCAAAGACATTTGCAAATCACTGCAAGAGGAGCCTCCCCCAGAAGATCAGCAAGAAAATTCAACCAAGACCAAGTTCACTAATCAATGAGAACTGTGGAACTCCAGAGCTCGGGGAAAGCAACACACAGGATTCGTGGTTTTTTCCCTATGATTCTTTAGTATTTCAAAGTTAAATTTTTAAAATTTTATTTTTTTATTATTCTATTTTTAAAAAAATTTCCTCCTTCCTATTTTAATGGTTTTTAAACTATTTTACCAATACCATTTTTAAAAATCTTTAAAAATTTTTCTTCATTATAGTCATATTTTATCCCTTCATTGTATTTAACCTTACTTTTTGTATAATATGGTTTTTTTTTTCTCTTTAAAACTTTAGGATACAGTTTCTTTTAATAGATCAAAATATAGCTTAAATCTAGTGCGTGGCTCTGTTCTACTCTCCAGCCTGATCACATTCTTTCCTCTTTTTTTTCTTTTTTTAACCAACTTCTTATCTTATCAATTCCTTTTTTAGAATTGTTTTTAATTTTCTTCTTTATAGTCATATTCCATCCCTCATTGTGTTTACCCTTATTTTTGTATCTGTATGTTTTTCTTTCTTTAAAATTTTGGGAGATATTTTCTTCTAAGAGACCAGAAAACACACAAAATCAAGAAAATACACACACACACACACACACACACACGCATATATATTTTATTTATTTATTTATTTATTTATTTATTTATATTTGACGGTGAATAGAACAGAGCCACACACTAAGTGTGTGGGAATATATATATATATATATATACCCCCTGGTTTTGGGTCTTTTCTGGTTTGGTTAGTGTATATTTTTCTGGGGTCTTTGCCACCCTTTTAGTATTTTGTTCTCTCATTTATCTATTCCTATCTGGGCAAAATGACAAGGTGGAAAAACTCACCACAAGAAAAAGAACAAGAGGCAGTACCAATGGCCAGAGACCTAATCAATACAGACATTAGTAATATGTCAGAACTAGAGTTCAGAATCATGATTATCAAGGTGCTAGCTGGTTTGAAAAATGCATAGAAGATATTAGAGAATCCCTTTCTGGAGAAATAAAATGACTTTCTGGAGAAATAAAAGAACTAAAATCTATCCAAGTTCAAATCAAAAAACGTTTTAATGACATGCAATAAAAAGTGGAGGTTCTCACTGCTAGGATAAATGAGGCTGAAGAGATAATTAGTGATATAGAAGACCAAAAGATGGGGAACAAAGAAGCTGAGAAAAAGAGAGACAAACAACTATGGAATCATGAGGGGAGAATTCAAGAGATAAGTGAAACCATAAGATGCAACAATATTAGAATACTTGGGATCCCAGAAGAAGAAGAAAGAGAGGGGGGGAAGAAGGTACATTGGAGCAAATCACAGCAGAGAATTTCCCTAATATAGCAAAGGGCACACATATCAAAATCCAGGAGGCACAGAGAGCACCCCTCAAAATCAATAAAAATAGGTCCACACCCCATCATCTAATAGTAAAAGTTACAAGTCTTAGTGACAAAGAGAAAATCCTGAAAGCAGCTCAGGACAAGTGGTCTGTAACATACAATGTACAAATATTAGATTGGCAGCAGACCTATCCACAGAGACCTAGCAGGCCAGAAAGGACTGGCATGATATATTCAGAGAACTAAATGAGAAAAATATGCAGCCAAGAATACTATTTCCAGCTAGACTGTCATTGAAAATAGAAGGAGAGAGGAAAAAAAAAAAAAAAACTTCCAGGACAAACAAAAATTTAAAAAATTTGCAAACACCAAACCACCCTACAGGAAATACTGAAAAGAGTCCTCCAAGCAAAGAAGAGCCTAAAAGTAACAGACCAAAAGGGAACAGAGACAGTATACAGTAATAGTCACCTTACAGGCAATACAATGACACTAAGTTCATATCTTTCAATAGTTACCCTGAATGTAAGTGGGCTAAATGCCCCAATCATAAGACATAGGATATCAGAATGGAAAAAAAAATAACAACAACAACAACAACAACATCAATATATTGTCCCAAAGAAACTCATTTTAGACCCAAAGACACCTCCATATTTAAAGTGAGATGGTGGAAAACAATTTACTATGTTAATGGACATCAAAAGAAAGCTGGGGTGACAATCCTTATATCAGATAAGTTAGATTTTAAGCCAAAGACTATAATAAGAGATGAGAAAGGATACTATATCATACTTAAAGGGTCTATCCAACAAGAAGATCTAACAATTTTAGGTATCTATGCCCCCAACATGGGAACAGCCAATTATATAAACCAATTAATAACAGAATCAAAGAAATGCAATAATAGTAGGGGACTTTAATACCCTTTCACTAAAATAGACAGATCATTTACACAAAAGATCAAGAAGGAAATAAAGTCTTTAAATGACACAGTGGACCAGATGGATATCACATATTATTATATTATATTATATTATATTATATTATATTATATATCATATACAATATATATAATATTTAGAATATTCTATCCCAAAGCAATAGAATACACATTCTTCTCTAGTGCACGTGGAATAATCTCCAGAACAGATCACATCCTGGATCACAAATCAGGTCTCATCCAGTACCAAAAGATTGGGATCATTCCCTACATATTTTCAGTCCACAATGCTCTGAAGTTAGAACTCAATCACAAGAGGAATGTTGGAAAGAACTCAAATATATGGAGGCTAAAGAGTATCCTACTAAAGAATGAATGGGTCAACCAGGAAATTAAAGAAGAATTTTAAAAATTCATGAAAACACAACTGTTCAAAATATTTGGGACACAGCAAAGGTGGTCCTGAGAGGAAATAGTAAGACAGCCTTTCTTAAGAAACAAGAAGGGCCTCAAGTACACAACCTAACACTCCATCTGAAAGAGCTAGAGAAAGAACAGCAAGGCAAGTCCAAACCCAGCAGGATAAGAGAGATAATAAAAATCAGAGCTGAAATCAATAAAATAGAAACCCAAAGAACAGTAGAACAAATCAGCAAGACTAGGAGCTCATTCTTTGAAAAAAATTAATAAGATTGATAAATTCCTGGCCAGATATATCAAAAAGAAAAGAGAAAAGACCCAAATTAATAAAATCATGAATGAAAGAGGAGAGACCACAACCAACATCAAAGAAGTACAAACAACTATAAGAATGTATTATGAACAACTACACACCAGCAAATTAGGCAATCTGGAAGAAATGGATGCATTTCTAGAGACAAATAAACTACCGAAGTGAACCATGAAGAAATAGAAAACGTGAACAGACCCATATCCAGTAAGGATATCGAAGCAGTCCTCAAAAATCTCACAACAGACAAGAGCCCAGGGCCAGATGGCTTCTCAAGGGAATTCTACCAAACATTTAAAGAAGAATTAATACCTATTTTCCTGAAAATGGCTCAAAAAATAGAAATGGAAAGAAAACTTCCAGACTCATTTTATGAGGCCACCATTATCTTGATCCCAAAACTAGACAAAGATCCCATCAAAAAGGAGAATTACAGACCAATTTCCTGATGAACAGAGATGCAAAAGTTCTCACCAAAATACTAACCAATAGGATCCAATAGTGTATTAAAAGGATTATTCACCATGACCAAGTGGGATTTATTCCTGGGCTTCAAGTTTGGTTCAACATCTGCAAATCAATCGGTGTGATACAATACATTAATAAAAGAAAGAAAAAGAACCATATATTACTCTCAATAGATGCTGAAAAAGCATTTGACAAAGTACAGGATCCTTTCTTGATCAAAACTCTTCACAGTGTAGGGATAGAGGATACATACCTCAATATCATAAAAGCCATCTATGAAAAACCCACAGCAAATACCATTTTTAGTGGGGAAAAACTGAGAGCTTTTCCCCTAAGGTCAGGAACATGACAGGGATGTCCACAATCACCACTGCTATTCAACATAATACTAGAAGTCCTAGCCTCAACAATCAGAAAACAGTAAGAAATAAAAGGCATCTGAATTGGCAAAGAAGAAGTCAAACTCTCACTCTTTGCAGATGATATGACACTTTATGTGAAAAACCCAAAAGACTCCACTCCAAAACTGCTAGAACTCATACAGGAATTCAGTAACATGTCAGGATATAAAATAAAGGCACAGAAATCAGTTGCATTTCTATATACCAAAAGCAAGACAGAAGAGAGAAATTAAGGAGTCAATCCCATTTACAACTGTACCCAAAACTATAAGATACCTAAGAATAAACCTAACCAAAGAGGCAAAGAATGTATACTCAGAAAACTATAAAGTACTCATGAAAGAAATTGAGGAAGACACAAAGAAATGGAAAAGTTCATGGATTGGAAGAACAAATATTGTGAAAATGTCTATGATACCTAAAAGCAATCTACACATTTAATGTAATCCTTATCAAAATGCCATCTTTTTTTCCCAAAGAAATGGAACAAATGATTTTAAAATTTATATGCAACCAGAAAAGACACTGAATAGCCAGAGGAATGTTGAAAAAGAAAACCAAAGTTGGTGGCATCACAATTCCAGACTTCAAGCTCTATTACAAAGCTGTAATCATCATGACACTATGGTACTGGCAACAAAAACACATAGATCAACGGAACAGAATAGAAAGCCCAGAAATGGACCCTCAACTCTATGGTCCACAAATCTTCAACAAAGCAGGAAGGAATGTCCAATGGAAAAAACAGTTTGTTCAACAAATGGTGTCAGGAAAATTGGACAGCCACATGCAGAAGAATGAAACTGGACCATTTCCTTATACCAAACACAAAAATAGACTCAAAATTGATGTCTCAATGTGAGACAGGAATCCATCAAAACCCTTGAGGAGAACACAGGCAGCAACCTCTTCGACCTCAGCCGCAGCAACCTTTTCTTCCTAGGAACATTGCCAAAGGCAAGGGAAGCAAGGACAAAAGTGAATTATTGGGACTTCATCAAGATAAAAAGCTTTTGCACAGCAAAGGTAATAGTCAACAAAACCAAAAGACAACTGACAGAATAGGAGAATATATACACAAATGACATATCAAGTAAAGGGCTAATATTCAAAATCTGTAAAGAACTTCTCAATACAACACCCAAAGAACAAATAATCCAATCAAGAAATGGGCAGAGGACATGAACAGACATTTCTGCAAAGAAGACATCCAGATGGACAACAGACACATGAAAACATGCTCCACATCACTCAGCATTAGGAAAATACAAATCAAAACCACAATGAGATACCACTTCACACCAGTCAGAATGGCTAAAATCAACAAGTCAGGAAATGACAGATGTTGGGGAGAATTCAGAGAATGGGGAACACTCCTACACTATTTGTGGGAATGCAGGCTGGTGCAGCCACTTTGGAAAACAGTATGGATGTTCCTCAAAAAGTTGAAAATAGAGCTAACCTACAACCCAGCAATTGCACTACTGGTATTTACCCTAACGATACAAATGTAGTGATCTGAAGGGGCGCATGCACCTGAATGTTTATAGCAGCAATATCCACAATAGCCAAACTATGGAAAGAACCTAGATGTCCATCAACAGATGAATAAAGAAGATGTGGTATATGTATACAGTGGAATACTATGCAGCCATCAAAGGAAACAAAATCTTGCCACTTGCAATGATGTGGATGGTACTAGAGGGTATCATGCTGAGCGAAGTAAGTCAATCAGAGAAAAACAATTATCATATGATCTTTCTGATATGAGGAATTTGAGAGGCAGGGTGTGGGGTCATGGGGGGTAGGGAAGGAAAAAATGAAACAAGATGGGAATGGGAGGGAGACAAACATAAGAGACTCTTAATCTCACGAAACAAACTGAGGATTGCTGGGTGGTAGGGAGGTAGGAGTAGGGTGGTTGGGTTATGGACATTGGGGAGGGTATGTGCTATGGTGATTGCTGTGAAATGTGTAAGCCTAATGATTCACAGACCTGCGCCCCTAGGGCAAATAATACATTATATGTTAATTTTAAAAAATGAGAAAATCTTAGTGACAACATTTCTAATGAGAAGAAGGTAAAAGCTGAATTTCTTAGATCATTGTTGGGATTTAAATGTTTACCTTGAAAAAAATTGTGAAGTTTGGAAAAATGTCCTGTGACTTGGCAGAAGAAAATTTGAAGAAAGACATATCTAACTGTGTAAAGCTATTAGAGTTTTTAACACCACCCTGTGAAGATAACAGCCAGGCTTAGGAGAACATTAAGAAGCTGGAGAAGAATAACAGCCAGTGTATGTAATGAACAGCCAGGAGGGCTTAGATATTGGTGGCTATTAATCAGGAAAGCCAAATTAGTAAAGCAGTTGAAATGATGACTCGGCAGGTAGAAAATCTGAAGAAAGTGCATGCCAAAAAGCACACTGAACTAGAAGAACCAAAACAGGTTCTTTTGCAAAATGAAGTCATTAACTTTCTTGTAAATAAGATGACTGTCAAGTTCTTAAAAAGTTTTCCAAATACCATGCATTTTCTCTTCAAAGAGTGACCATTGCCTCTCTACCCTGAAATATTAGGAAGGTAGGAATGGTGGCTGCGATGGTCATGCAGTTGGCATATTTTGGGGTCACAGCAAAGTAAACACCATCCCTCATTACATGGATTTATGAGCACCTACTCCTAGGCAGATACTGAAGAAGAAAAGTGTGAACCAAAAACTAAAGGAGAGTTGGAACCATCTGGAAAAGAAATAATATAAAAGACAAAAATGGCAAACCAAGTTTTTCGAAAGAGAAATAATCTATCAAAAGTGATGTCTCTTTGATTTAGACATGGTAGCTTTCTGGACAAGACTCCACCAGAAAGGCTACTAAGGCACTTGGCTTTCTGTAGTATCCACTATACTATATGTAGCTTTGATGAGCTTCATCATAGGCCAATTTCCCCAAATGTCTCTGGGTGCCCCTCCCACACAGGACATGACCCCTGTATGTACCTAGAATGTATTTTGTAGACATTTCTCAGACTTTGACCTAATGAGCCACCACCCATGTGACTACAAGACATCCTAATATGTGTAACTTGATTTTTAAAGTTTCAGTATATGAACTCTGTAAGTCAGTAACTTTCAGCCAGGGAAATTATAACATGGAACCAGAGGTTCCCAGAATTTCGCCAATATATTTTACATTTCTTTTTTTTTTAGATTACTTCCCCAATTAAAATACAGTGGAAGTAAAAAGCCTGCCTATGATTTTTTTCTGCTTCTGATTTTTTTTTTAAGATTTTATTTATTTATTTGACAGACAGAGATCACAAGTGGGCAGAGAGGCAGGCAGAGACTCTCACTGCTGAGCAGAGACCCCGACGTGGGGCTTGATCGCAGGACCCTGGGATCATGACCTGAGTTGAAGGCAGAGACTTTAACTCACTGAGCCACCCAGATGCCCTGCCTCCATTCTTTTAATAAGCCTTCTGAGGAAGAGATATATAAGGTGTATATTGTTTGTTAAAACTTATTGAAATAAAGAACAAATCAAATCTTTTAAAAAAGGAAAGATCTTTTGAAACCTGTGTCAAATCTATAGAAATTAACTCTACCTCTTCCTTTGAGAAAATATACAAAGTCACCATCCCTCAATTTCTGAAACTCCTATTTTAAAATTACCTCCAATAGCCTGTAGCACATTCTGTTGAATAACTTCAGTTGTAGTAAGTTATAATCCTCTGAGGTGCATGTTTTGAAATAGCCAAAAGTCATTCAAAGTAACTTCTGAGAAATAAGACTAATATATCATAATCATCAAATTAATCATCAGATTAATAAATATATGATTATAAAAATATAATCATCAGATTAATAAATCATAACCTATTTTCCCAACCTTAAATTTCATTTATTCTTTCTATAGAATTCCCATGTAATTCTCTTCCTATGGCTATATTTTTGCCCTCTACAAGGACAAGTGTCCTTGTATTTCTATACAATATAATCCAAATGTTTTGTTAATACTTCATTTCATGAATTGTTTAATGCCTTACAGCATTCAAATACATAGAAAGGATGTATCTAAATCACCTGGAGCCTTAAAAATATAACTGGGGATCCCAGTAGATCCTAGGAAAGTTGCTTCTAACCATTATGATACTTGATTGAGGGACTCTGCTCTATCATCGTATTCCAACTACACTTTTGTCCTTATTTCATTACTTTTATGACAACAGATTTCTGTAAGGAAGAAGCACAGAATCTCAAATCCTGAATATATGGATTTAAATCCAAGATCCATATTTAACTAGCCAACCATAGGCAAGTGACAACATCTTTGAGGCTCTTCTCAACAGGAATATATTAATAGTTAATCTGAAGGACTATTGTAATAATCAAAGTAGATTATATATGTAAAGCACCTAGCATAGTCATTGGCACATAGGAGTTCAATAAAATGCAGAAATTATTGTCAATTCTCAGTCCTATTCAACTCTACACATGTTAAACATCATTTCTCTAATAATTTATTAAATTATAGTTGCACTTGAGGGCACCACAGTTATCCATAGAGACTTCAAGTTCTTGTCATCATTTTCAACAAACATGGGCTCCCATTTAAGTGAACTTGGTCCCTTGAAAATAATTGGAAAATTCTTAGGAAATATGAGAATATCATGCTCACACAGGACAAAAAAGAGAAACTTTAGCAGATAAATAGCTTATTTTAACTTACAAAAAGCATGAGGAAAATATTGAGGATTGAATTAATAGAAAACAATTTCACAACCTAACTTTCATCTTATTCCTTTTGAATATGATCTTTGAGTTCCAAAATTATCTCTCTTTAAAGGAAAGGGTGCAATTAATGCTATGAACCCTAAATTTTGAACTTCCATTCCTTTAATCCTATGAGGATAAATTTTTCAAAAGAAAACTTAATGCTTATGTTTCTGACTCTACTCAAATAAATATCAAGAATGAGTACCAGAGTTCAGAAACTTCTAATATGGGATTTCTTTTAAATACTTAAACTTAATCAAAACAAGTTGCTTTTTTGTGTGGTTGGTTTTGGTTTTGGTTGTTTGTTTTTGTTTTGTTTTATTTTTTGGTCTAACTCTGCCAGAAATCTGACTGTAGAACAAACCAGAATGCATATGATTAGTCATAATTTTTTTAAAGATTTTATTTATTTATTTGACAGAAAGAGATCACAAGTAGGCAGAGAGGCAGGCAGAGAGAGGGGAGGAAGCAGGCTCCTCGCTGAGCAGAGAGCCTGATGCGGGTTTCGATCCCAGGACCCTGGGATCATGACCTGAGCTGAAGACAGAGGCTTTAACCCACTAGCCACCCAGGTGCCCCTGATTGGTCATAATTTTTGCCATAGCTTTCTTGCTGGATACTTGCAATCCTTTTTCTTATAAGTTGCTCCTATCAGGGCTTCTAGTTAACACTCAACTTAGAATGTTGTGTTTAATTAATATCTACTGAATCTATAAATGAGTAAATTACTGTCATGGAAACATAAAGAACAGGCATTTAACACAAATTGTAAAAGGGAAGGAAGAGCTTTGGGAAGAGATTAAATAAGAGTTGAGTCTTGGGCACCTGAGTGTCTCAGTCAGTTAGGCATCTGCCTTCAGCTCGGGTCATGATACAAGTGTCATGGGATTGAGTCCCACATGTGGCTCCCCACTCATCATGGAACCTGCTTCTCCCTCTCCCCTTGCTCCTCCCCCCCATCATTCTATCTTCCTCTCTCTCTCTCTCTCTCTCTCTCTCTGTCAAATAAAATCTTTAAAAAAAAAAAAAAGTTGAGTCTTTGTGATTAATGGAACTTTGTTGGGGAAATGTGGGATGTTGTGGAAAAATAGCCAGGCAGAAAGAACCATAAAAATTAAATGAAGAGAAGAGAGAACATCTTTACTGTAAGAAACTGCAAGCAATTTTTCAAAGCATTAGTTGGAGGTAAACCTGAAGAATTAGGCAGGATCCAAGTTATAAATGATTTTGATGTCACATTAAGAAGTTTAAACTTGACCCTGTAGGAGATGGATAGTCACTTAATATGGTAGGGATGGTAGGGAGATTTTAAGGAATGGAATAACTTGATCAAATAAATCAAATATATACTTAGTTTTTTAATAGATCACTCTGTTAGATATGTGTAGAATAACTTTAATAGGGAATGAGACGACTATGGGGAAATATTCAGTACATATATGTTGAAATAATTATGGTGAAATGAGGACAATAGTAATATTAATAGTTACCAGCATAATATAAAGAACTTATACAACTTAACATCAAAAAAAAACCCAAATAATCCAATTTAAAAATTGGCGGGACCTGTGAACAGACATTTCTCCAAAGAAGCCATATAGATGGCCAACAGACATATGAAAAGATACGCAACCTCATTCCTCATGAAGGAAATTCAAATTAAAACTGTGGTGAGATATCACCTCACACCTGTCAGAATGGTTAAAATCAACAACATAATAAACAAGTTGGTGAGGATGTGGAGAAAAAGAAAATCTCATGCACTGTTGGTGGAAATGCAAACTGCTACAGCCACTGTGGAAAACAGTATGAAAAGTCTTCAAAAAAATTAAATATAGGGGCGCCTGGGTGATTCATTGGGTTAAAGCCACTGCCTTCGGATCAGGTCATGATCTCAGGGTCCCGGGATCGAGCCCCACATCGGGCTCTCTGCTCAGCGGGGAGCCTGCTTCCTTCTTTCTCTCTGCCTGCCTCTCTGCCTACTTGTGATCTCTCTCTCTCTGTTAAATAAATAATAAATAAAATATTTTAAAAAATTAAATATAGAATTACCATATGATTTAGTAATTCCACTACTGGGCATTTACCCAAAGAATAAAAAACACTAATTCAAAAAGATGTATGCATCTCTATGTTTATTTTAGCATTATTTATAATAGCCAAAGTATGGAAACAAGCCAAATAGCCATTAACAGATGGATGGATAAAGAAGAGGTGGTATATGTATACCATGGACTATTACTCAGCCATAAAAAAGATGAAATCTTGTCATTTGCAACAACATGGATGGATCTAGAGGGTATAATGCTAAGTGAAATAAGTCAGTCAGAGAGACAAATACCATTGATTTCACTCATATGTAGAATTTAAGAAAAAAAACAAAGGAACAAAAAAACAGACAAATAAAACAACAGACTCTTAAATATAGAGAACATACTGGTGGTTATCAGAGGGGAGGTGGGTGGAGGGATAGGTGAAATAGTTGAAGGGGATTGAGAGTACACATATCGTGATGAGCATTCTATAATGTACAGAATTGTCGAATCACTATGTTGTATACCTGAAACTAATATAATGCTGATGTTAACTACACTGAAATTTTTTAAAAAGGTTCATCAAATTTTTTTAATTTGAAAATGAAATCCCTAAACAAATTATGATATTAGACAATATTAAAGATTACAATTTAGTGAAAGTATATTAGAAGGTATCAAGTTTAAAACACAAATTATGCAGAATTTAAAAATATAAAAGCTATGAGGAAAGGTTCCATATCTTTCACCTGTATCAAAAGATTAATTTTTCTTCTTTTTTGAAGATTTTATTTATTAATTTGAGAGACAGAGAGAGAGAATGAGCAGAAAGTGGGGCAGAGGGAGAGGGAGAAGCAGACTTCCCATTGAGCAGGGAGCCCGATGCTGGGCTCCATACCAGGACCCTGAGATCATGACCTGAGCCAAAGGCAGACACTTAACCAACTGAGGCATCCAGGCACTACAAAGACTGATTTTTCTAACAACAAATTTAGAAACTGCATATATTTTCATTCTACAATGTGATAATTATTGGGATATTAAAAAAAACTTTTTCTGGGACGCCTGGGTGGCTCAGTTGGTTAAGCGGCTGCCTTCAGCTCAGGTCATGATCCCAGCGTCCTGGGATCGAGTCCCACATCGGGCTCCTTGCTCCGCAGGGAGCCTGCTTCTCCCTCTGCCTCTGCCTGCCTCTCTGTCTGCCTGTGCTCGCTCTCTCTCTCTCTAATAAATGAATAAAATCTTAAAAAAAAAAAAAAAACTTTTTCTAAAGTATACGTATTTCAGGTTATGGATTCTCACTTGCTCTTTCAGAAGCTAAAAAAATAGAAGAAAATTTTTTGATTAAAAAATACCAGATTAATTATGATAATGATGATTATATACCTAATATCAATTGAAACCTTTATATGCATCAAGTCTTATGCTAAACATATTATTTTATTGCCCCTTTAATTATCACATCAGACCTATGTATTATTTCATTTTACAGACATGGAAAGTGAGGCTCAAATAAGTTTTTAAAAAATGTGCCTTGTCACCCCTATGGTATTTTTTTCCCAAAATACATAACCTCAGTCTAAACAGAGTGTATCAGATAAACTCAGATTGAGGCTAATTCTACAAAATACCTGACTAGTACTTTTCAAAAGTGTCATGTTCATGAAAGATAAGGAAAGATGGAAGAAATAGCTATTTTTGCTTAAGTAATTAGTTATGTAAGATCTGAACATCAGGAAAAGCTGGGTGCAGGCTGAAAAGGAATTCTCCATTATCTCTGTAAATCTTTTGTAAGCATATTTTGTAAGAGTACAAAATAAAAAAGCTTTTGAAACTTCTTTGTGTCTACAGAAAATGGAAGGTAAAATATAAGATGAGCCTGAAGTATTTTGTAGTGCTAGAAAGTAAGGTGGTAAAACACACACACACACACACACACACACACACACACACTTGCACAAGCATGTGCACACACACACGCAAAATACAGGAGACAATCTGAAAGAACTCTCAACAGCCTGAAACAATTTGAGCAATACAGTAAATAACAATAATGATAGGTTAAAGCCATAGATTGAAATAAATATCTATGAGTCCATACTAATGTAAAGAAATGATTGAATAAATTGCTAACTGGGGTTTAAGAGAAAGAAATTTTTTATAGAAGAATTCCAAATAATAAATGAAAATTAAATGGGGAAAATAGAAAATCAGCATTGGAGGGACGCCTGGGTGGCTCAGTGGGTTAAACCGCTGCCTTCGGCTCAGGTCATGATCCCAGCACCCTGGGATCGAGTCCCGCATCGGGCTCTCTGTTCGGCAGGGAGCCTGCTTCTCCCCTCCCCTCTCTGCCTGCCTCTCTGCCTACTTGTGTGATCTCTGTCTATCAAATAAATAAATAAAATCTTTAAGAAAAAATCAGCATTGGAATACCATGTGGTAATTGCTACAGACAAATGCTAAAATCACTGGGTAAAACTATAAGGAGAAACAAGGTATTTTCATATCTGCAAAGTATCTCTATAAAAATATTTTTCAGTTACTGTGGTGGTTTTAACATATATCCACTAACTCTTTTATACTTTCCCTCCAACAGATGAAATGTAATTCTCCTTCCCTTGGGTGTAGGCTGAACTCTGTGACTCACTTTTAACATATGGCAGGGGAGGGGAGTCATTTTAATTTTTTTTTTTTATTTGACAGAGATCACAAGCAGGCAGAGAGGCAGGCAGAGAGAGAGAGGAGGAGGAAGCAGGCTCCCCAATGAACAGATAGCCTGACGCGGGGCTCGATCCCAGGACTCTGGGATCATGACCCGAGCCGAAAGCAGAGGCCCTAACCCACTGAGCCACCCAGGTGCCCCAGGGGAGTCATTTTATAGCAGACGTCTGGCAGAAACTGCCTTAACCAAGTGATTAAGGTTAACATCACCAGTTATAAGTCATGTTGATATGATGCAACGAGAAGGCATTTCAGCTCTGAAGTATTTTTCCAAAAATTTATAACCCAGTCTAATCATGAGAAAGTATCAGAAAAACTTAGATCAAGAGGCATCTTACAAAGCAAAGCACCTATGCAGTATGCTTCAAAAGTGTCAAGGTCATGAAAAAGAAAGACAAATTCAGAAACAATTAAAGATTGGAACAGATTAAGAAGATATGACAATTAAATGTAATGAGGCATTCTGGATTATCTTTTGAAATAGAAAATAATAATATTGGTGAGAAAACTGGCAAAATCTGAATAAAGTCTATATTCAATGAACAGTATTGTACCGAGGTTAAATTCTTAGTTTCAGTAAATGTACCACGGTAATGTGAAATGCTAACATGTAGGAAGCTAAGCGTAAAGTAGATGGAAACACTCTGCACTACCTTCACGACTCTTTTGTATGTCTATAGTTTTAAAAAAGAAAAAATAACTTTAAGTACCTAATGAACTGTTAATGAACTGTTCACAGAAAATAAAAGAAAAAGGCCAATGGCCCTTAAAGGGTTAACATCACCCAAAATAACAGAAACTCAGAATTACACAGAGATATCATTAGTTAATTATCAGACTGGCAGAAATCCAAGAGTTTGAAAACACCCCTTTGTTAGTGAGATTATAGAGAAACAGGACTTCTTATACATCAATGGTAAATATAACTCCACAAGGACTAGCAACATGTGCATAAGGTCCCATTTATAATAAGAAAAATTTTATTTAATTGTAATTAATAAAGGATATTAACAAGGGATATATTGAATAAACAGTGTTACAACAACAGTAGATCTATGCTATAGAATCATGAAAAAGAGCAAGGAAAATTTGTATGCACTAAGATGCATGCACAGGAAATATTGAGTGAATAAAAAGCAAGACACATCAGTTTATTCTTACATAAAAGTTAGTATACTCTGAGTTTTGTTTGTTTGTTATGTTTTGGGGTGGGGACAGAGAAAGAAGCAGAGAGAATCTTAAGCAGGCTCCATGGGAGCTCAAGACATGTGAGCTCAGTTTCACAACCCTGAGATCATGACCTGGGCTAAAATCAAGAGTCAGATGTTTAATTGAGCCACCCAGGTACCCCTAGTATACTCTGAGTTTTATATAGGCACTAAATTTTGTGTAAGAATAAAGGTGAAATATGAATTAATCTATCTATATGCATATTTGGCTAATTTTTCTAGAAAACACAGAAAAGATAAACCAGAAAGTAATGAAATTTGCTACTAAGTATGGAAATGGAGTAGAGCAAATAGGGATGGAATCAATATTTTTTTAAGTATACCTTAATTTAGTTTTACTTTAAAACCAAGAAATATATTTTTATGTATTTTTTAAAAATATAAAAAGCAAAAAAGAATAGCAAACCATAAAATCAATAATAAAGAGAAACAAATCTATGAATCAAATTGATAACATAATGACACAGAAAAAAGTATGACATCAGATGACCTTCAAATGACTTTCAGGTACAGTGCTCTACATGTCCATCCTTAACAGGATATTATCTCCAGACCAAAAAAGAAATTGCAGAGAAATTTTTAAAATTCATAGTTATATTTTTTCAATAGTATACTGATATAAGTTGATAATATACTGATATAATTTGAGACTATTTATGGATGTAGAGGAATAAAGCATTTAAATGAGTATATTATTACTAGGAAACAAGATTTTCCATGTAAAAGGAAAAACATAAAAAGATAAAAAGGAGTTATAAAAATAACTCTGGATATTAAATTTGAATTAAAAATATCAACATGAGGGGCGCCTGGGTGGCTCAGTGGGTTAAGCTTCTGCCTTCAGCTGGGGTCATGATCCCAGGATCCTGGGATGGAGCCCTGCATCAGGCTCTCTGCTCAGCAGGGAGCCTGCTTCTCCCTCTCTCTCTGCCTGCCTCTCTGCCTACTTGTGATCTCTCCCTCTCTCTCTGTCAAATAAATAAACAAAATCTTAAAAAAAAAAAAAAGAAATATCAACATGAATTCATAATTTTTAACAGTGTGTTTCCTACCTCTGTCTACTGAAGTGTCCTAGAAGCAGTGGCACCCTAGTAGGAACAAATACACATGCACTCAGATCTTGATTCCAAGATGCTAATCTCTAAAAGGAACTACGTCTTTAAAAAAATGGCTGAGTCCACGTCTAGAGTTCACAAAATATAAGGTGAACCTGGGATATTTTGTTGAGAAAACAAAAGGGGCGTGCCCAAAAGATGCTCTGCTTGCAGTGGGAGCAATTAGGTTTTTACAGTCAAACCATATGGCAAGTGTAACTGGAAAAATGGGGCAAAACTCAATAATCAATTTGAAAACATTGGAAAATTAATACAGTAAGAAATTGCAGAGTCGAGGTAAGATGAAATAAACAAAAGAGGTGAGCCCGCGATGTGGCAATGCTTTCCTCTTCAGTGTGACTGCTGATTCCTAAAGCCAAGGCTGAAAGTCTGAGAAGCTGAGAAGAACTTTCAGCAAAATCACTGAGCTAGCAAGGGAAAACAGGGTTCAGGTTTTACACTAAGAGAGGAGATCTAGGGGCACCTGGGTGGTTCAGTGGGTTAAAAGCCTCTGCCTTCGGCTCAGGTCATGATTCCCGGGTCCTAGGATCGAGGCCCGCATCGGGCTGTCTGCTCAGCAGGGAGCCTACTTCCTCCTCTCTCTCTGCCTGCCTCTCTGCCTACTTGTGATCTCTGTCAAATAAATAAATGTAATCTTAAAAAAAAAAAGAAAGAAATCCTTTAAAAAAAGAGAGAGAGAGGAGATCTAGTATACATTCCAGGATTTTCTAGAAACACCAAAGGAATGCGTTCTAGAAATACATGCAAACTAAAAATAGTCCCTATGAGGATTAAAAGGCAGGTTCTTGAGTGGAATAAGGTAGCATGCTCCTGCCAAGCTGTCTACCACAGCAAAACAAATCCTCTCAGGAGAAAAAACATTATACATAGCCCCAAGTAATCTCTAAAATTTGTCTTGTAAAATATCTGTTCCTCAATAAAAATATAATCAGATATATAAGAGTAAAATGTTTGGCAAGAGAGAAGGATGGAGGGTGGGGAACCAGCAAAATTGAAATGGGTGCATAGGACAATGGAGGTATCAGACAAGGTGGGAAAAACTCTGTGATTAATATGTTCAGGAAATTAAAGAAGAAATGAAAAATAGTCATAAAAAATAGAAATAATAAAGGACATCCATATGGAAATTCAAGACTGAAAAAATAATGGAAATTAAGTACTCAATGGAGTGATTTAAAAATAGATTAGAAGCAGATGGAGAGAATGTGAAAACTGACAGATAAGTCAAATAAATTAGCCATCCTGAAACAGGGAGGAAAAAAAATGGAAATTATAAAAAAGAGCTTAACAATACATATCACAATGAAAAAATGTTTTACATAATTATAATGGGAATTCCAGAAAAAGAGAAAAGAGAAAATGAGGCAGAAAGTATTGAAAGGAATACTGACCAAGAATCTCCCAAAACCAGTGAAAAGTAAGAAATCCACTGAAAGGTCTTACTCCAGGCAGGACTAAAAACAAAATACTAAACAAGAAACAAACCATAGATGAAAACCAAAGAGAAAAGAAAAAGGTTGAGAAATACACGGAGGATTATAATACATGATCCTAGAGCAGCAACAGTAACATTGGCAGCTTATTGCTCACCAAAAAAAAAAAAAAAAAAAGAATCCAGAACATAAAAGTACTGAAAGAAAAATA
This sequence comes from Taxidea taxus jeffersonii, assembly GCA_003697995.1. Classification (NCBI taxonomy): domain Eukaryota; kingdom Metazoa; phylum Chordata; class Mammalia; order Carnivora; family Mustelidae; genus Taxidea; species Taxidea taxus. The sequence continues at coordinate 18,779 of RCUC01122727.1, forward strand.
ATTGCTAACCTAAAATTCTATTCCCAGAAAAAAAGAATGAAGACAAAATAAAGACATTGTCAGAGAAACAAAATGGAGAGATTCTATTACCAATGAAAGCACTCTAAAGAAAATCACATGGGCATTTTTCAGGCAGAAGGAAATGAATTCAGATACAAGTTCAGAAATATAGACTGAATGAATGAAGCATGAAACTCAACAGAGACCAAATATACTGGTAAATGAACATAATAATTTATTGAATTGAAATTACATAAACTGAATGACTGAATAAGATCACCATTGACAACCCCACTGTAGTAAGTATTTCACCCAAGGGTCATTAATGGTTGCAAAATCATCAATAAAGGTTATTGAAGAACAAGATAGTCACTTTGGGGCTAAAATATTACCCCATAGATACTATATTATTTTATTTTATTTTTCTAAAGATTTTATTTATTTATTTGATAGACAGAGATTGCAAGTAGTCAGAGGCAGGCAGGGAGAGGAGGAATCAGGTTCCCCGCTGAGCAGAGAGCCCAATGCAGGACTCAATCCCAGGACCCTGTGACCATGACCTGAGCTAAAGGCAGCGGCTTTAACCCACTGAGCCACCCAGGTGCCCCGATACTATTTTAAAAAGGAAAATAAGACTTTATCATGGAAAATCACTCAAATGTTCAAATTTAGCATCCTTAATAATGGAGCTATCTCACATCATATGCCTCTTTATGTTATATGACATGAACAACATACCCATGAAATATTTTGCCGAAGTGTTTCATTTGAATCTAATCAAGAGCAAATCTAACTTCCAACTTATTGAGGATACAGAAGACAGAGGAGCTAGTTAATTGACACAATGAAGAAATAATCAGACAACTTCAGAACTTGGGACATTCTAAGAAACATCTGACTGGACTCAAAAACTCCATGTAATAGAGGGAGAAGTGAGTTGATTGTTTTAGATTAAAAGAATCTAAAGAGACAGATCCCAAAAAAAAATGCAATGTGAGCTTTGTGACTCCTAGTTTGTTTGGTTTTTAATAGCTTAAGAGGATATTTTTAGTATAATTTGAGTAATGTGTATAAGAACTATACATTAAAATTATGAAATTAGTGTTATTTTTCTGAGGTTAGATAATTGCATTACAATTGCGGAGACTGTCATTATTTAGGGGAGTTTCCTGATAATCTATTTAGGGGTTAAGTCACTTGATGACTGCCACTTAATATAAAATGGATATGCAAAAGAAATAGAGAAATAATCAAATTTGTAAGATGTTAACAATCATGAACCAAGATACTGGATATTTGGAATTTTTAGTAGTATTTTTTTTAATTTCTCCATATATTTGAAATTTTTCAAAATAAAAAGTTGGGGAAAAATAGACTAAAGACAACTCTAATCTATATAAGGGTTTGGAAGAATAAAAATGAAGGTCCTAATCATGTTTAAAATGTGATAATTACAAATCAAGCTAGCAAAATGCTAAATGAAAGATTCCCTACCCTCCAACCTTAACAAGTGGATCTTCATTTATTTCCAGGGCCAGGTTTATGCTTTTTAATTCTTTAGCTCTTTGGAGTGTGCACCTAAAATCAAGTAGCCTCTGCCTCTGAACTTCAGCTCCCTGGCTCACCCTTTCTCTCTTCATTCCAGCATTCCACTGCAAGGGAAGGTGGTCAGGGGGCCTCCCACAAGTATACACTAATAGCCCAGTCCAAGTAGCTACCATACCTCTCACAAACAGCCACTCCTGGCCACCACTTCAGGCCCACTCAGGGGTGCTGGGAAGAGACTCACTTGAGTGCTGGAAGCAAGTTCAGAGACATTTAGAAAAAGAATTTAGTCATCCTGGGAAACTGGAACATGGTCTAAAAGTGGAGACAGAGGTATGAGCACTTACCTTTGGCCTTGTGATACCATCATCCAGGAGCAAAATTCTTATTTTACGCTGGGTCTATCCAATTTTCAACAGTTACCCGGCTAAGAGTGAGATCCCCAACTTTGTAAGAGGCCAAGCAACCTCACACATTCACTGTGCTGCTTCCATGGAGTTTAAACACTCTCAGCACTGTCATGGGCCTCACCTAATTTCCAAGTGTTACCGCAAATTTTGCTTCCCTTTTTACTGAGATGTGTCATCAAAGCATCTCCACATGGAAATGACTGGGGGAGGTGGCTTTCACCTTATGAACATAAACCTACTTCTACAATTCTTAAATCTTTAAGAGTTACCATCTTTTGTGGTGATGCACGGAGTCGCACCCACTAACCCAGTCAACTGACCCACTTCTTCTTGTCCACTTCCCATGATCTTAAACATGGGTACCACATTCACACCCAACCGTTTCTCTGTCTTCCACTAACAAGAAGGTTAAAGGCTCTCATGCATAATAAAGGAAGCAAATGGACCAGTTTCTTTACTGATAAATAAAATCCATCAACTGATTGGTCTTTGGGAGATGAGGGAGGTAGATAATTTAGAATCTAAAAATAAAATAAAATAAATATAAAAATTTAATGACTATATTATTTCTATAATTTTTTCATTTATTTTCAGTGTAACAAAACATTTTAACAGTCTTTCTGTTTAAAAATGAGGGGCGCCTGGGTGGCTCAGTGGGTTAAGCCTCTGCCTTCGGCTCGGGTCATGATCTCAGGGTCCTGGGATCGAGCCCCACATGGGGCTCTCTGCTCAGCGGGGAGCCTGCTTCCGCTCTCTCTCTCTCTGCCTACTTGTGATATCTCTCTCTCAAATAAATAAATAAATAATCTTTAAAAAAAAATTATATGCACAGTGTTATTTAAAAAACAAACAAACAAACAAAAAACAGGCCCAAAAAGGGAGCACG